>PVIA01003265.1:0-174952 GCA_004024845.1 Tonatia bakeri | reverse complement strand
AGAGGCCTGCAGCCAAGGCTACTTTACCCAGCAAGGCTCTCAATCAAGATAGAAGGCCAAATAAAGAGCTTCCAAGACAAAAGAAGTCTAAAAGAATACACCTCCACCAAACCAGCTCTGCAAGAGATGCTAAAGGGACTGCTTTAAGGAAAGGAAGGAAAAGAGAGAGAGAGGAACACAGGTATGAAAATGGCAGTGAATAGGTACCTATCAATAATAACTTTAAATGTAAATGGATTAAATGCTCCAATCAAAAGACATAGAATAGCTAAATGGATAAGAAAGCATGACCCACACCATATGCTCCCTACAACACACCCACCTCAAAACAAAAGACACAGAATGAAAGTGAAGGGCTGGAAACAAATTTTCCAAGCAAATGGACAAGGGAAAAAAAAAGCCAGGGTAGCAATACTCATATCAGACAAAGTAGACTTCAAAAAAAGGGCCATAAAGAGAGACCCAGAAGGTCACTTCATAATACTCAAAGGAGAATCCACCAAGAAGACATAAACATTGTAAATATATATGCACCCAACATACGATCACCCAAATACATAGAAAATCTTAGAGAACTTCAAGGAAGATATTGACAGCAACACAATTATAGTAGGGGATTTTAACACCCCACTGTCAAAAATAGATCTTCCAAACAAAGTATCAACAAAGATATTGTGGCATTGAACAATGCCCTAGATGAAATGAACTTAACTGATATATATAGAGAGAGCCCTTCATCCCAAAGAAGCTAAATACACATTCTTTTCAAATGCACATCGAGCATTTTAGACAGACCACATGATAAGTAACAAAGCAAGCCTCAACAAATTCAAGAAAACTGAAATCATACCAAGCATCTTCTTGGATCACAACAGACTGAAACTAGAAACCAACCGCAAGGAAAAAAAATGAAAACACTCAAAATCATGAAGATTGAATAGCATGCTATTAAACAATGAATGGGTCAAGAATGAAATTAGGGAAGAAATCAAAAGGTTTCTGGAAACAAATGAAAATCAACTCACAACAATCCAAAACTTACGGGACGCAGCAAAGGCAGTCCTGAGAGGGAAGTTCATAGCAATACAGGCCTACCTAAAAAAGACAGAAACATTTCAAACAAACAACTGAACCCTATATCCACAAGAACTCGAGGAACAACAACAAACAAAGCCCAGAGAAAGTAGAAGGAAGGAAATAACCAAGACCGGAGCAGAATTAAACAACATAGAGACTAAAAGCACAATTCTAAGGATCAATCCAGGAGCTGGTTCTTTGACAAGATTAACAAAGTTGGCAAGCCTTTAAGCAAACTCATCAAGAAAAAAAGAAAGAACCCAAATAAACACAATCAGAAATGAAAGAGGAGAGATTACAACTGATACCACAGAAATACAAAGGATTGTAAGAAATTACTACGAAGAACTGTATGTCAGGAAATTTTAAAACCTAGGTGAAATGGACAAATTTCTAGAAAAACATAATCTTCCAAAAGTCAATGAAGAAGAAGCAGAAAGCCTGACAGACCAATAACAGCAGATGAAATTGAAGCAGTAATCAAAAAACTCCCAACACACAAAAGTCTTGGACCAAATGGTTTCACAGGAGAATTCTACAAAGCATTTAAGGAAGAGCTAACCGCTATCCTTCACAGACTATTCCAAAAAATCCAAAATGATGGAAGACTCCCAAACTCTTTTTATGAAGCCAGCATCATCTTAATCCCAAAACCAGATAAAGACACAAGAAATAAAGAAAAGTTCAGGCCAATATTGCTGATGAACATAGAAGCTAAAATCCTCAACAAAATCCTGGCAAACCGCACCCAACAATACACTGAAAAGATCATACACCATCATAAACTGGGATTCATCGCAGGGATGCAAGGATGATACAATATTTGCAAATCAGTAAATTTAATACATCACATAAACAAAAGCAAAGACGAATATCACATGATCATATCAATAGATGAGAAAAAAGCATTTGATAAGGTACAGCACCCATTTATAATAAAAACACTCAGCAAAGTGGGAATAGAGGGAACATTCCTCAACATAATAAACACCATATATGAGAGACCTACAGCCAACATCACACTCAATGGGCAAAAACTAAAATCTCTTCCACTAAGGTCAGGAACAAGACAAAGCTGTCCACTTTCACCACCTCTATTCAATATAGTACTGGAAGTTTTAGCCACAGCGATCAGACAAGAAAAGGGGAAAAAAGGCATCCAAATCAGAAAGGAGAAAACAAAACTGTCATGGTTTGCAGATGACATGATAGTGTATATAGAAAATCCTATAGACTCTACCAAAAAACTGCTTGACCTAATAAATGCATTTGGCAAAACAGCGGGATACAAAGTCAATATCCAGAAATCAAAGGGATTTTTGTACACCAACAATGATACAGCAGAAGTAGAAATCAAGAAAAAAAATCCCATTTGATATAGCAAAAAGAAAAAGAAAACACCTAGGAATAAACCTAACCAAGGAGGTAAAAGACCTGTACTCAGAAAAGTATACGACACTGAGGAAAGAAATCAAGGAACATACAAACAAATGGAAACATATACCGTGTTCATGGATCAGAAGAATTAACATCATCAAAATGTTTGTACTACCCAAAGCAATTTACAGATTCAATGCAATACCTATTGAAGTACCAATGGCATATTTCACAGACACAGAACAAACACTTCAAAAATTTATATGGAACCATAAATGACCCCAAATAGCTGCTGCAATTTTGAGAAAGAAGTAGGAGGGATCACAATACCTGATACCAAACTCTATTTTAAGGCCATAGTAATCAAAACAGCCTGGTACTGGCATAAAAACAGGCACATGGACCAATGGAACAGAACAGAGAGCCCAGAAATAAACCCAAGTGTCTACAGTCAATTAATATTTGACAATGGGGGAAGCAACATAAAATGGAGTAAAAATACCTTCTTCAACAAATGGTGTTGGGAGAACTGGACAGCTACATGCAAAAAACTGAAACTTGAGCACCTACTTACACCATATACAAAAATAAATTCAAGGTGGATAAAAGCTTTAAATATAAACTGTGACACCATTAAAGTCCTACAGGAGAACACAGGCAGGAAAATTTCAGATAGTTCATGCAGCAACATTTTCACTGATATGTCCCTTAGACCAAGGGACATAAAGGAGAGAATAAACAAATGGGATCTCATCAAAATAAAAAGCTTCTGCATGGCTAAAGAAAACAGTATTAAAATAAAAAGTGAACCAACCATATGGGAAAACATATTTACCAATGATACCTCAGACAAGGGTTTAATCTCCAAAATATATAAAGAACTTACACAACTCCACTCTAAGAAGACAAGCAACCCAATTAAAAAATGGGCAAAGGACTTGAACAGACACTTCTCCAAGGAGGACACACAGAGCATCCAGAGACACGTGAAAAGATGCTTAGTATCGCTAGCTATCAGAGAGATGAAAATTAAAACCACAATGGGATACCACTTCACACCCGTCAAAATGGCCAACATAAACAAAGTAACAAACAATAAGTGTTGGGGAGGTTGTAGAGAAAAGGGAACCCTAGTGCACTGTTGGTGGGATTGCAGAGTGGTACAACCACTATGGAAAACATTATGGAATTTTCTCAGAAAACTCAAAATGGAACTGCCTTTTGACCCAGCAATTCCACTGCTGGGATTATATCCTAAGAATGCTGAAATACCAATCCAAAAGAACCTATGCACCCCAATGTTCATAGCAGCACAATTTACAATAGCTAAGTGTTGGAAGCAACCTAGGTGCCCATCAGTAAATGAATGGATCAAAAAACTATGGTACATTTACACAATGTAATTCTATGCAGCAGAAAGAAAGAAGGAGCTCCTACCCTTTGCAACAGCACAGATGGAACTGGAAAGCATTATGCTAAGCAAAATAAGCAAGGCAGTGAAAGATAAATACCATATGATCTCACCTTTAACAGGAACCTAAACAACAAAACAAACAATCAAGCAAAATATAACCTAAGACACTGAAATAGAGAACTGGCTGACAGTGACCAGAGGGGAGAGGGGAGGGAATTTCAGGGGAATTTCAAGGGGAAAGGGGAAGAGTTTATAGGAACAAATATAAAGGACATGTGCACAAAAACTAGGGGGGTGGAAATGGGAGGGAGGTTGGGGGGAATGGGTGGGTGGGCTGGGGTGGAAGTAAGGACAGAAAATTGTGCTTGAACAATGTCAAAATAAAAAAAAAAATAAAAAGCAAGACCTACAACCTCTACCCAGCAAAGCTATCATTTTGAATCAAAGGACAAATAAAGAGCTTCCCAGATAAGAAAAAAATGAAAAGAATTCATTACCACTAAACCATTATTATATGAAATTTTAAAGAGTATTCTTTAAGAAAAAGAAGAAAAAAATAAAAAATGTAAACAATAAAATACCAATAAATACCTATTTATCAACAATTGAATAAAAAAACAAAATAAACTAACAAGCATAACAGAAACAGACTCAGAGATACAGAGAACACTTTGACAATTGCCACATCGGAGGGACATTTGGGGAATAGGTGAAAAAGGTGAAGGGATTAAGAAATACAAATTGGCTGTTATGAATAGTTGTGGGGATGTTGTGTGCAGCACAGGAAATATAGTGAAAGGTATTCTGGTAGCTACATGTGATGTCAGATGGGTGTGGGATTTATTGGGATGATCACTTGGTGTGTAAAGTGTTATCTGGTCACTGGGATATACAACTGAAACTAGTACAGTACTGCATGCCAACTGTAATTAAAAAATTTTAAAAATGATTATAAAAACAAGTAAAATGAAATATATAAATCTGGCAATCTTGATGAAAAGACAAAGAAGCACAGAAAATATTAGGAACAATATAAGGGTTATAATGCAGAGTTTTAAAAATTACCAACAACTGTTATGAAACAGGACTTTCTAGAATACTATAGCTTATGAAAACTTACTCAAGAAGGAATAGAAATTGGTAAGCATTTCTGAAAACTGTTCAGGAACATCTAGGAAAGCTGAACACATGTGTGTGTCTCAGCAATTCCATTTCTGGACAACAGAAATGCAAATACATGCTCACCAAAAGCATGGACTAGACTGCTCTCAGCAGCACCAATATAGTGATTAAAGACTAAAAACTACTCAAAAGTCCACGAAGTAGAAAGAATAAATTAAGGTGTAGTCATATAATATTAGCAGCAGCAAAAATGTATACACTAAAGGAATATACAACTATATGGATGAATCTCTTACATACGATGTTAAATAAGTAAAACACAAAAAGTACATATGTATGATTACTTTTATATATGTTTACTCTTGTGCATGTATGTTATACTTCAATAAGAGGTTACAAAAAATATTAGAAAACCTGAGTAGACCTCTAACCACTAATGTAATTGAAATAGTATTTAAAAATCTACCCACCAAAAATCTACAGGCGAAGCCCTTGAAAACTTTAATGAGTTGCTATCTTATACAAAACTTTCTAGAGAACACAAAAAGAAGGAAAGCTGTTCACCTAATTTTTTGTGGCTAGTGTGATTTTCCCCCCCAAAGCAGACAAGGCCATTGTGAGAAAGAAAATTATAGAACAATTTCTTTTTCATTTATGAATAAATGCAATAACCCTAAATAAGCTATTAGTAAACTCTAACAATGTTCAAAAGTAATCAACTTATCTTATAATAATACTGAAATTCACACATTAACAGATTCAAGAAGTTGATCCTATTCAACCCAAATGCTCCATAGATATGAGCACAACTTGATAAAGCTCAGTGCCCATTCACAAGACACTGAAGAGGCAAAAATGCCTATTATCACCTCCCGCATTCCACATCAGAGATAGCATAATAAGGCCCAATCCAACCAAACATGAAAGAAAATGAAGAAGGAGGGAAAGGGAGAAATAAAACTCTCTTTATTCACACATGATAACTGTCCACGTAGAAACTGAGAGCTAATAAGACTACAAAATAAAAAAGTATCACTAACATTCCTCTACTGTGATTATTTAGAAAATATAAATACAAAAAATTACTAATTTACAAACAAGAGTAAGATCTACTAGGTACTTACTTAGGAATTGAATCTGAAAAAAGATCTTTATGGGGAAAATAGCCAACTAGATAGGATATCAGAAGACCTACATGAGTGGAAAGACTCATCACATTCCTGCCTGCGAGGACCCGATATTATAATCTACCACACACTGCCAATTCCAGTCTATAGCAGAGACTGCTAGTTGACTCTCAATATCCATATTCCCTTTTCTTTAAACATAGGGCTTTTTGGGGTGACACACACCTACTACATTGCTCAACTTCCCACTGTGTAGACTCAGTTCTGCCAATGGTATGGAAGCAGTAAGGGCATGTGGGACTCCAAGAAAGACCTTAAAGGCAGGGGTGCACCCTTCCTTGTCCCATCCTCCTCCTTCCTGGAACTCAGGCAGCTAGAGTTAGCAGTGAGGTGAAGCTTCAGGCTGAGGACAAAGCAGCAGCCAGAGAAAAGGAGTCCGGGGTCCAGCAACTTCATGCCACTGCCCTACCTGCCTGGTGCTGTCAATATCTGCACTTCTTTACCTGAGACACACATTTCTACCTTGCTTAAGATTCATTGTTTTGTGTTTTCTGTTATACAAAGCTAAACCTATTCCTAAGTGCTATATACTCAAAATTGAAAAGTGTGTGTGTGTTTTAGTGGACTAGTTACCCAGAAGGTAAAGGTCAAAACTAGACATGAATTTTTTGAAGAAGTATAATAAGGGAGGATTTTTCTCTACCACTTACTAGGATTCACTGTTAAACTGTAGTAATTAGAGCAGAATGGTATTAACACTTGAGAGGCAAACAGTGCAAAACAACAGGAGAGTCAAGGAATCAAAAGTAAACAAGGCACCTGGTATATGATAAAGGAGGCATTACAAGTCAGTAGGAAAAAGAAGAGACTAATGAACAGTACTGAGAAAACTGGCTACAGATACGGAAAAAGATAAAATTAGACCTTTACTTCATGCCTTACTTTTGTATATCAAAAATAAGTTTACAAAAAAATAAACTGCACAAATGAAAGATTTAAACATGTAAAGCTATACTGTTAATTTTTTTAAAGATTTATTCATTTTTATAGAGGGAAGGGAGGGAGAAAGAGAGAGAGAGAGAGAGAAACATCAATGTGCAGTTGCTGGGGGCCGTGGCCTGCAACCCAGGCATGTGCCCTGACTGGGAATCGAACCTGCAATGCTTTGGTTCGCAGCCCGCGCTCAATCCACTGAGCTACGCCAGCCAGGGCTTATTGTTAAAATTTCTTAGAAGAAATAACATAGTATTCTTTATGTTATTGGGATAGGAAAGAATATCTAGATGTAATAAAAATATTATTCTAAGTGAAGTCAGTCAGTCAGAAAAAGCTAAGAACCGTATGATTTCACTCAAATGTGGGATATAAATCTGAAACTCATAGTCACAGACAACAGTATGGTGGTTATCAGAGGGAAGTGGGTAAGGAGGGAGAAGAGGGTAAAGGGGGCCAAATATATGGTCACGGAGCATGGTTTAACTTTGGGTGGTGAACATACAATGCAATATACAGATCATGTATCATAGAAATGTACACTTAAAACCTATCTGATCCTATTAACCAATGTCACCCCAATAAATTTAATAAAGAAGAAATATATTAAAAATCATAAAGAGGATAGTTAAAAATTATTACAAGTATGAACTTTTATATGACTAAAAATATAAAGTTGGTCCTGGCTGAGCAACTTAGTGGGTTGAAGTATCTTCCTATATTCTAAAAGGCTATGGGTTCAATCCCAAGTCAGGGTACATATCTAGGTTGCGGGTTTGATCCCTCATTGGGGCACATACGCAAGGCAACTGACTGATGTTTCTCTCTCACATCAATCCCCTTCCCCTCTCTCCTCTCTTCCCCTTCCCATCCCTCTAAAATAAATATACATATCTTTGGGTGAGGATTTAAAAAAACAAGTTGGAAGATAAAGTATCTATTAAGAAAAAATGTTTGCAACATATAACTGACAAAGAATAGTACCTAGACTATATAAAGGACATCTACAAATAAATAAGAAAAAATGACTCGAGAGAAAAATGAACAATGTATATGAGTAGGTAATTTCATATATTAAATAAATTAGAAGAGGAAACCTGAGTCAAAAAATTAAGGAAAGAAATTCAACCTTGCTAGTAATAGGAGATGCAAAATAAAACAGCAATAAGTTATTTCTTACCTACAAGGCTGGGAAAAATAAAAAGTCTAGCAATACCAAGTATGGGGATGAAGGAAATCAAAACTCTATATATTGTTGATGAGATTATAAACTGGCACAAAATTTTGGGCAACAATGTGTCAAGATGTAGTAAAACTGAGGATGTTCTATGACCCAGCAATTTCATCTACAGGTAGCTACGAATGCCTAATGGAGTATTTATAAGGATGTTCTGTGAAGCAATGATTATAATATTTAAAAAATGTTAAAAAATTCAACTGTCCCTCAGTAGGGAAACAAACTAATGGTTCTATTATATAAAAGATTATTATATGAACAGCAAGAATCTAGATGTACATGGATAAATCTCAAAAATACAATGTTGAACAAAGAAAGTTGTACAAGAATATGTATATATAATACCATTTACATAAACCTAAAAAATACTCAGAAAAATAGTGTACTACTTAAACCATTTAATGGATATACTCATATACTAGTAATTATTTGTCCCACAGGGGATACTTAGCATTTTTGGTTATCTTGTGGGAAGGGGGTAGGTGGAGGACAGGATGGTGATGCTGCTGGCATCTATTGAGTAGAGGCCAGGGATGCTGCTGCTAAGAATCCTACCATGCACAGGATAGACCTCACAACAAAGAATGGCCCATACCAAAATGTCCATAGTGTCCAGGCTGAGAAACCCTGATACCTACACATGTGTTAAGATGCAAACATGCATAGGCATCAGACATGACACACCAGTGATAGGACAGTGGGAAGGGGAATGAACCTTTGAATTTGTAACATTTTATTTCTTCAAAGGGAGTGAGAGTAAAGAGTAGGTAAAACAAAACAAAACTCTAATATCTCTATTCCTGTGATAGTGAAAATGTGCTTAAGAAGCACAAAGTACAGGAGCTCTAGATTCTAGGATGTTTTGACACTAATCTGCTCTTTAGGGTTAATGTGAGTTTCTACAAACAGGAAATGTTTCCTTTACTTTGTCTTCTTCAAAAGCAATAACCACATATTTAAAAGAGGAAAAAGGAAACAGCTTGCATTTTGAACAGCTGTTTTATGAAGTAGCCGTTATTAGTTGGTAAAGGAGATTTTCAAATGAAATAAAATTTCTTGGGAAAATAAACATCTAATTTTCCAACTGAGAGAAGTAAACACTAGTAATACTTTATCAAGCAGAAATTATGCAGAATAAAACTCCACCTCAAAAGGCTTGGGCAGGTGTGGGAATGGGATGACCAGACGGTGTCTACACTGAGAAGCTGGGGCAGAAGAGCTCTCTAGTGGCTCTCTGGGGGCCTGCAGCTCCCACAGGAGTATAGGAGCAGGGTGCATGGTCTCTTCTAGCTCATAAGGGGCTCATGATCTCCTGGAGGGAAGACATGCAGAAGTAGAAGAGTTAGAACATGGAAGATGATACATAATGAAAAAGGAAGCTGTGGAGCCTCAGTTAAAGGGCCAGCAATGTTCAGAGTGGACATTGACCAGCTGCAGCCAAAGTACAGGGGTAAAACTGCACAGAAGATGGGCACTGAACTGAATTTAGAGGATATGGATGATTTCAACAATGGAGAGGAGACCAGTGGATCTGTTAAGACATTTTTGTCTTAACAGACAAAAATGGAGATGGAGAATGGGTCAACACCTACTTCAAGAATCAAAGCAATGCTAAGCAGTTATGACAGAGGAATAAAATGGTAGAAGAAACAGAAAAACTGGGAGCAGTTTCTAGAGCCAGAATACCTAGGTTCAAATCCCAGCTCTAACACATACTGTGTGACCTTAGGCCTTAGTTTTTAACAAACTCCTCTGAGCCTTGTTTTTCTCATTTGTAAGATGGTAATAATAACCATACTCACCTCATAAGGATATTATGAGAAATAAATGAGTTAGTGCATGTAAAGCATTTAAGACAGAGCTTTAAAACTTCTAAAAGCTTATTATATATTAACTATTATTATTATCTAATATCTGCATTATGTCTTACAGTGTGATTTTCTTGTCTTCTCAACTTGACTACAAAATCCCGGAGGGGTGCAGTGGGGGTAGAATTTGTACATATCCTCCAGCGGCCAGCAGAGCTCTAAACTTGGTGCAGCCTGGGCTGATTCCCCAGCTGAGCAGGTGTTTGGTTAAAGAGCAAAATGGAGAACAATTACAGAATGAGCATTATGGATGTGATGGTTTAGAACACTTAATGTTTTTTTCCCCTAAAAGCACCCTCACATTATTTTTATAAAGTTAGTCAATGGAAAATAATTCATTATTTATTTTCAGTCTTTGGCTATTGGAAAGCCTTTATCAGGTTTGAAAGCACTGACCATGATTTTTCAATATTCTTCACATCATGGAACACACAGAAAAAGATGTGTGTGACACACAGGCCAGCCAAAAGCACCTGCAATTAGCCTGGCAGCTTCAGGCTCTTCCCAGCTGCCTCAAGGGCTGAGGGAATCAATACCTCAGCCCATCTATGACCATGACACAGTAGTTGGGAAATTCTACTCAGACCCTAAGGAAACACCTATTTAATGTGAGCAGTTTACGATGGGGATGACCCACCACAGAGTTCAGGGGCAGAAAAAAAACAGATGGTTTCAGTTACACTAGTTAAGGTAAAGTCCACAGAATTATCCAGTGTCTACTCATTTACCTGGTGGTTCCTTAAGCAATGAAGCTAGCGAGAGAATTAAGACAATGTCCCTGCCTTTTGGAAGCTCCTGGTCTGATATTCTAACAAATAGTTTTTCCTTTTTCTTCCAGGTTACCAATAATAACCTTTGCTTGATCCAATGGAGCCCTCTCAGCTCTCTGTCTGACCTCCAGTGGTGCTGGCCACTACTGACCAAGTACCTTTTTGACACCCTTATCTGAACTTTTGTGGTAACATACTTTCTTGGTCTCTTAAGCCCTCTGGTCATGCCTTCTCAGTGACCCTGGGAACCATCTTCCCCTGTTTGCCCTTTAAATAAATACCTGTGTTTCTTTTTTAAAAAAATGTTTTTTTTTATTTTTTTAAAGATTTTATTTATTTATTTTAGAGAGAGGGGAAGGGAGGGAAAAAGAGAGGGAGAAAACCTCAATGTGTGGTTGCTTCTCATGTGCCCCCTACTGGAGACCTGGCCTTGCCTGCAACCCAAGCATGTGCCCTTACACAGAGACCCTTTGGTTCTCAGGCTGGTGCTCAACCCACTGAGCCACACCAGCCAGGGCTAAATACCCATGTTTCTTAAGGTTGTTTAGGGTTATTCCTCTTCTCCCACATTTTATCTGTAGGTGCTTGGCACATTCCTAGGCCTTTAGTTACCATGCATGTGATGTGGACACCTAAACCTCACTCTCCAATCTAGGTGCTTCACCTCAGAGCCACAACTGTCACCTGGACCCTTCTTAGATGTTCTAAAGACATCTATAACGGAATATGTCTCAAACAAAACTCATCTTCAATCCCATATCTCTTCCAGTGTCCCCAATCTTGTTGAATGACATCAATATCCACCCACTGCATAAGCTGGATCACCAGGCTCTTAATTATAACTCCCAAATATGTTTGGAATCCACCCCTTTTCTTCTACCCTCACTCTCACCACCATCAAGGGCGGGGGTGGCTTCAGAATGATTTTCCTAACATACAAAACTGATCACATCACTCTTTTACTTAAAACCCCTTGCAATGGAGACTTCTGGCCAAGATGGAGGCATAGGTACACATATACGCCACCATGTACAACCAAAAGAAGGAGAACAACGAATTTAAAAACAAAAAGTAACCAGAACTGCCAGAAAATCGAACTGTATGGAAGTCCAACAACCAAGGAGTTAAAGAGGAGACATTCATCCAGACCAATAGAAGGGGCTGAGACCAGCAGCCAGGGTAGGGAGGACATGAGGCAAGGAGGTGGCTAGTGGACCAGGAAGGCAAGGTGGCAGCTGGTGGTCCCATATTTGCATGCAGATAAACTGGGAGGAACAACTGGGGAATGAGACAGATGGTGGAATCCAGGGTCCCAAAGCAGGGAAACTAAAGCCTCAAACCCTCTGGCTGTAAAAACCTATAGGGGCTGTGGCAGCAGGAGAAACACCCAGCCTCACAGAAGAGTTCCTTGGAGAGACCCACAGGGTCCTAGAATGTACACAAACCCACCAACCTACTCGGGAATCAGCACCACAAGGGCCCAGTTTGCTTGTGGGTAGCGGGGAAAATGACTGAAAGCAGGGAGAGAGCTGAGCAAGCAGCACTGTTCCCTCTCTGACCCCTCCCCCATATACAGTACCACAATGCAGCAAAGTGGGTTGCCCCATCCTGGAGAATACCTAAGGCTTGGTCACTTACCATGTAACAGGCATGCCAAGACAAAAAAAATATGGCCCAAATAAAAGAATAGATCAAAGCTCCAGAAAAAGAACTACCCGTATTTTTCAGACCATAAGACACACCTATGTTTTAGAGAAGGAAAATAGGAAAAAAAATTTGAAGCAAAAAACATGATAAAATATTTAATAACATAAATAACATAATATTTCACTAATATAAATGTAAACAGAACTCAACAGTAGCATTAACACTCATTATTCCTCCCAAATTTTGGGGGAGGTGTGGAGTGCGTCTTATAGTCTGAAAAATACAGTAAGTGACAAAGAGACAGCCAACCTATCAGATGCACAGTTCAAAACACTGGTAATCAGGATGCTCACAGAAATGGTTGAGTATGGTCACAAAATAGAGAAGAAAGTGAAGGCTGTGCAAAGTGGAATAAAGGAAAATGTACAGGGAACCAACAGTAAAGGGGAGGTAATCAAGACTCAGATCAATAGTTTGGAGCAGAAGGAAGAAACATTCAACCAGAACAGAATGAAGAAACAAGAATTCAAAAAAATGAAAGGCTTTGTTACCTCTGGGACAACTTTAAACATTCCAACATCTGAGTCATAGGGGTGCCAGAAAGGGAAGAGGAAGACCAAGAAATTGAAAACTTAGTTGAAAACACAATGGAGAACTTCCCCAGTCTGGGGAAGGAAATAGGCCTCCAGGAAGTCCAAGAAGCTCAGAGAGTCCCAAAGAAGTTGGACCCATGAAAGCACACACCAATGCACATCATAATTACATTACTCACGATTAAAGAGAAGGAGGGAATCTTAAAACCAGCCAGAGAAAAGGAGATGGTTATCTACAAAGGAGTTCCCATTAGACTATCAGCTGATTTCTCAAAGTCATGAGAGGCAGGACCTATATCCAATATTAATCTATCCAGCAAAGCTATCATTTAAAATGGAAAGGCAGATAAAGTGGTTCCCAGATAAGGTCAAGTTAAAGGAGTTCATCATCACAAAGCCCTTATTATATGAAATGTTAAAGTGACTTATCTAAGAAAAAGATCACAGCTATGAACAGTAAAATGACAACAAACTCACAACTATGGACAAGTGAGCCTAAAAACAAAAACAAAAACAAACTAAGAGAGCAACTAGAACAGGAACAGAATCACAGAAATGGAGGTCACATGGAGGGTTATCAGCAGGGAGGGGGAAAGGAGGATTAAAGGGAAAAGGTACAGAGAATAAGTAGCATAAGTAGTAGGTAGAAAATAGACCGGGAGAGATTAAGAATAGTACAGGAAATGGAGAAGCCAAGGAACTTACATGTACGACCCGTGGACAGGAACTAAAGAGGGGGATGCTGGTGGGAGGCTAAGGTGGGAGGTGCGGAGTGGAGAGGAATAAAGGGGAGAAAAAACTGGGATGACTGTATTAGCATAATCAATAGAATATACTTTAAAAATTAAAAAAAAAAAAACCTTCGGTGGTTCCCCAAAGCCTTTCTATTAATCTTAAATATTTATTAATTCATTAATAGTAGCCACAAACTCATAACTTGCTAAAAATACACTTGAAAACAGGAAAGAATTCATGAGAAGAATGTCAGTGTTTTCTATTTTTGCCAGTCTTTTAATGTCTGACTTAATAGAAGATAGTTGGATTCTCGTATCTCCTTCTGTATTGGATTCTATTAGATACTATGTTGGCTTAAGTAGAGAAAAAAATCTAACCACAGATGCATAGTTAGGGAAGGAAAAAAGCACAGTACATTAAGAGCCTTTTAGATAACTGCAGATATTCTTTGATAATACTCAAGTCTCCATTGCTTCTAGGGTTTAATTTGAATTTCATACCATTGCCTGCCAGTCTGCTTCCTGTGCACCATTCTCATGGTGTCTCTTACCACTCTCCCCTCACACTGTAGACTCCTTTCAGGAGCCTTCTCTAATCCCCCAAGTCTGGGGTTTGATGCCCCTCTTCTGTGCTGTTATCTACTGTACCTCTCTAAAGACAGCACTTAGGATATTACACTTCAATTACGTGTTGGCTGGCTGGAATGCCACAGCAGGCTATAAGCTCCATGAGGGCCAAGACTATCTTGCCCTTGTCTGTAGACTCAGCTTCATGTGCCATCTGGTATATGTAGTACTGCACTTAAGAAATAATTGCTGAATAAGTGAATGGTCAAATGCATAGTAAAGCATAATGCCAAGTTAAATTCTATGGAATTTTCTTCAGCAAGGACCTCATAGTTTTAAGATGGGGACCAAAATGGTAAGTTAATGATGAGTGTTGGGATGGAAGGGGTGGGAAGGGCTGAAGCAAGGAGGCTCAGAGAACAAAGCACAAGCCGCCATCTCCCTCCACCAGAGGAACCAGTAGTTACAAAGAATCACTGCTGGGAGGCATGGTGGTGCCAGTAAAATGGCAAAGGGTAACTCATCATAAACAGGATATTTGTAATTCACTGCACTGCTTCCAAGCGTTCTTGGGGAGCTCTTTGGGGAGCACACTGCTGCTTGCAGTGTGAATATGAATGTGCTTAGTTTCATTCATTTGTCTTCCACATGCAGTGTACTGTACGGGGCCAGGTAAGGACGGCTGTGACACACAGAGAAGTAACTAATTTCCTATGGCCCTGAAAGAGCTTAGCTGAGTTGACAAAACAAAGGTCCATTAAAAACTGTACATACTCGCTTCAGCAGCACATACACTACAAAACTGGAAAAATGCAGAGATTAACAAAACCTAAACAAAAGCACTGAGGATGCTGCATGCGATTAAGGACTAAGTGAGAGGTATCTTATTAGACTTACAACTAATAATAAGCATTACTAACATAGAGGAAAGAAATATTACTGGGGGTGAGTATCATCAGCAATAACATCATGGAAAGACTGGAAAAAAAAAGAAAAAGAAAACAAAACAAATCCCACTACCACTGCCAAACACACTAACAATGCATGAATTTATCACTTGGGTAAAGGGCAGTCATGAGGCTCAGAATAAATCCTACTACATATTTGAGAAACAATTCATTGATAATGCCTTAAAAAAATGAAGAGTAGAAGCACAGAGGATCCTCAATCTAACCACGTCATGTGAGCCATACCCTTACACTTGTACAGAGTGTGATAAAGATGGTATATTACATCTTTTTGGGCTGTTTAGCAACAAGTAGTCTTAACAGGACTTAAACAAGAATACTGGGCTAGTTTTATAGCTGTTTCACTTTTTTGTGCGGTTTTACCCTACTGACCAGTTTTGAAGGCTCAGATACTGTATATCATACCATTTTCTCAGCAAAACAGAAAGCAGTTTCCATAGTAGTAAGATCAGGAGACGAAATACATCACTTTGCTCAGTTTTTAGAGCCTTGGTCTTGGGAGGTAAAAGTTTCCAATGGCACTACTGCTCTCTCTCTGCCATGTCTCTTCCTTTTTCTTGCTCTGGTCAGCTAGACTTCTGAAGGCCATGGCTTTGCCTGTCCATTCCATTCTTGAGTTGGGAGGTCCAGTTCTCAGATGGCAGCACGGAGAGGAGGGTGAAGAGGCATCAAGAGAGTCTGCTATCAGGAAACTGTGCGACACCCCAGGATGCAACTCAACAGCGTGGCTACTGTTACTCCTTGCAAGGAACACGTAACTGGTGTGTGAGCCAACACATGTGTTCTGAGCTTGTGTTCAAGTGATGACTTTTCTTTTGAGAGTCCTGAGACTCCTACCACTGCCAATCTTAAACTTTTCCTGAGACACGGGTACAATTTTAACAACAGGCTAAATTAGTTTCAGCTTTAGCTGCAAACTCAAGAGACACATGTATTTTCCCTTGTTTCAACAAAACACCTGTTAAATCCCTGTTGTGGGAGCCACAGTGGGGCAGGGGAAGACTAAAGGATTCCCCTATAGTGCCCTATAGTTCCCCTATAAGAAAAGAACTATAGGATTTCAATTTGGCTTCACTATTTCCCCTGGCTATTGGCTCTGGGTAAACTGCTTAGTTTCAGCTCCCTGTCCTTTGGGAGATGAGGATGAAGTATGGCATTGGGAATGCCGCACTGAGCCATGTAGTGAATGCTCATGTCTGCTGTTTAGGAAAGGCTGGCAGATGAACCACTCTCTTCAAATGCTGAAGAGAAATGAGAAATGTCGCACAGTTTCCTGATAGCAGACTCTCTTGGTGCCTCTTCACCCTCCTCCCCTTGCTGCCATCTCAGAACTGGACCTCCCTTTCATTCAGAGAAAGTCAGGATCAAAGATGTCCTCATCTTTTTTTGGAGGTTTGCTTTTAATTTTGGTAGAGAGTAGAAACACTCAACTTTCTTGGTAAGGAAGAGGTGGAGGTGAGGGATGGTGTGAGGGAGACAATGGTCGCTCCATAGACCTAGCCTTAAGCTGGGGACATCTGGATAGGAAGATGTCACCTATCTCTTTTTTTAAGGCCTTTTTACTATCCTAATTTGACTTACATGCTCATGAACGCTGAACAAAATTACAGTAAGGACTGCACAAGATAAGAACTTTGATGCAGTTTCCTTTAAAATATAAATAAAAAAGTATCTTTCAGTACAGGGATTATTGATTTCTGTACTATATCTTTTGTTTCCCCCTTCTTTGTTTGCCAACGTTTTGGTCATTTATTTTTCCTCCTTAACTTGAGCTCTCCATAACAATTATTAAATAAAGTCAAAATTAAAATTAGTTCTGGTACTTGTTACCAGTTTGTGTTCTGACTGAAGAAGAGGTGAAACTCAATATTAAAAATGAGATTGAGGATTACTCAAGATTTCCACTTTCTCTTTATAGCTCCTTTCCTACAGAGGTAGTCATTTTCACATCATCAGTGACCATTCCCTTACTTGTCCTTCACCAAGCACTATGCGGGGGGAAACTGCAACTTTCCTGTCAGTGACAGATTAGCGCTACCTGAAAGCCTGGGGACTCTTTTGGACTCAACTCAACTCTCTCCTTTATACCTCAAATTCAGCCAATTCTGAAGTGCCACTGATTTTTCCTTTGAAAGGTGTCTGGATGACAATCACTGCCACTAATATTGTCCCTATCCAATCTGTACAGCATTACAAGTGAGTTTTCATTATAAGCCCTTTCACAAAGCCTCAAGTGAAAATTGTATTGCATCATGTTTATTTTGTCCCATTTTGAAGGTCCTTCCAAACCAGCCCCACCATAAATAATTTATAACCTTGCCCCTGCATGTTTCTTCCACTCATTGTGTCTCTCATATATTGCTGACTAGGTCTGCTCAGATTGTGCCTGTCATCTGGCCAGTGTGGCTCAGTTGGTTAGAGCGTCTCCTGTAAACTGAACGGTTGCCAGTTCAATTCCTGCTCAGGGCATACACCTACATTTGGTGCTGTTTCTCTGCCTCCCTTCCTCTCTAGAACACAAGTGGCAAACACAAGGCCCGAGGGCCAAATTTGGCCCCCTACCTTGTTTCTACCTGGTGTCAACGCTGAGCTCTCACTTAACTGTTAAGGAGTAGTTACACTTATACAGTCCTAAAATTACATTTGGCCCTTTGAAGGCAACTACAAGGCTGATGTGGCCCCCAGTGAAAATGAGTCTGACATCCCTGCTCTAGCATCAATAAGCATGTCCTCAGGTGAGGATTAAAAAAAAATGCGCCTGTTACTTAAATTACCCCATCCAGTTCCTCTGACCACCTGTCCTCCTGCCACTTTGTACAGGGCCCAGCTGTTCTATATCTGTTAACTGGCTTCTTTCTGGACAATTCAAATCCTTACTGTTTCTCCCCTCTTCACTGAACTTCTACAGAACTCCATGAAGCTGACAATCTTGGAAAAATATAACACTGAGTCTAGGTTTCCTCATCTATTAAATGGGAAGCTGGACTAAATGACTCTTAAATTAACTGTGAGTTGCCTCTTCCTAATCAATATGTTAAAGAATATCTTGAAGCCAAACAGTTATCTCACAAAAAGAGATCTTCACTGTTCCAGCTGGGGCCACCTCCCAGGGCTGCTGTAGGAGAGATCTGCAGGCAGACACTGGTCTAGATCACCTCCATTTTATACTCTCCTGCATTACTTATGAGTATTGTTGTCACTGATCAAGAATCTCTAATGAGCCAGAAGCTCCTTGAGCAATCTAAGTAGTTCTGAACCACTATTAGAACTGCAGCAGCGGACAGTTTATAAACTAGGAAGGCAGATGCAGAGAAGTGAGGTGCTGTGCTGTGGCCTCACAGCCCAAAGCTGCAGCAGACTACACCTGCACCGGCCACCCTGGGAATCCAGTTTTGACATTCGAGTTGCATATACATCACTATCACTTAAAAAGTATAATTTAAAAAAATATCATATTGCAAATCTGAGCTCTTATCTAGGATAGGAGATCATCATTCACTACTTTGGAAATTCCTGGGCTCCTGCTACTTTATTCATAAAACCACACCTGTAACCCACAGCACCAGGCTGCAGGGTTTGAGCCTGGAGTTGGTTCCATGACATTTGAGGCTTCTAAAGATGATCAGAAGGATTTTTCCTGAGAAACTCATGGGTACCCCACTGCTCTGTCCTGCAGTAGAATTGCTTTCTGGTTTCGAAAGCCCATAGGGATGGCTTTTTGGGGAGCAGAAAAGTTGTAAAATAATTACAAAGTTGTATTTTCCAACATAATCCAGTTTAACACTGTATCTGCTTTAGGATACATTTCTGAACTCATTCCTGGTTTTAAAAAGTGATAAAAGAAAAAAACATAAAAAAAATTAGAATTGTTTATAACTTCTATTCTCTCCAAAAACTGAGCACACCATCATCATTTACTTGCTTTCTCAAATACTATGAGATTGTGCCATGCTCTTCTTTCTCATGAAGATACAAAGGTAGAACGGGAGGTAGAAATGATTTTCTCAAGGTCACTTAATGAGTCAGTATTGGAAAGGGATTAGAATTTTGATTGATCCTATCTTTCTGTTCCGAACTTTGTCGAAAAGGTCAGTATGATCAACTCTAAGAGCACCAAAAACATAACTGTAGTTTCTGCAAGGAGGTACAGATGGAGATAAACAGCTTACCTTTAATTTCATTTGAAAATAAAGTTCTAGCACCTAATTTTCATTTAGTTTGCAGATTTTTATCAAGTAAGCACTAGTAACTTATTCCACACCTGATACTATACACTTCATACTTATAAAAAAAGGTCATAAAACAGCTAGCTCTAACTGATTAGATTGCTTTGTTGACAAGGCAGCACAGCAACTTGATAAGAACTGTTTTTAAAACAAATTGCACCAAAAAGTGAAAGAGTGAACAAAGCTAAAAAAGAAAAGTGCTGAGAAGTATGCCACACGCTCGCGTGCGATGCATAAAGCTGTGTGGGTTAATCTAGGCTGAAAACTTGTTTCTTTTGGATTCAAGGTGGACTCCCTTTGTTTGCTGCCCCCCACCCCACACATACACAAGTACAGGTGTATAGTTTTCAGATTCCATTCAGAATGTACATCTTCCAGATACTACTTCTAGACAATGGCTGGGCTATGTGCTTCTTCCAGAAGAGCGCTTATGACATTTTACTGTCATTGTCTCCTTCACAGGAGGCATCATGCTGTGGTGGTTAGCACTTGTTTACTGTGGTACTCTCCAGAGCCTGCCAGACATTAGATATATTTTGTGGAAAGGTTGTTAGTAGAAACTATATGTTGGTGAGGCCAAGAGGTAAGAAGCTTACTCAGAGACCTAGCTCGCTGAAGGGGCAATGACAAACTGGTTCGATGGTGTGGTATGGGTTGGCACCTGACAGCATAAAGGTCCATCTGGTGGGTCTTGCTATTTAAACACATTGAGGGATAATCATGTATGCTGCAACATGGGTGCATCTAAAAACCATGATGCTAAGGGAAAGAAGCCAGTCACAAAGAATCAGATAATATACAGTTTCATTTACAAGAAATGTCCAGAATAGGCAAATCTATGTGACAGAAAACAGATTAGTGGTTGCCTAGGGCTAGAAGGGTAGAAGGATTGGGGAGTGACTGGTAATGGTAGTTTCTTTTTTGGTAATAAAAATGTTCTAAGAATGAATGTAGTGATGGCTGTACAACTCTGTGCCTACACTAAGAACCAGTGAATTGTATACTTTAAGTAGCTGAATTATGTTATGTGAATTCCATCTCAAGAAAGCCATTTAAAAACTAAAACACAAAAACAAAAACAACTGAATACCTGAGAGCACTTTTAATACACTAAAAATATTTTACTAAATTAAAAATACTTAATAAAAAACACTTGATTAGTGATAGAAATTCTCATGATTTGCAAGGCAGATATGACTCATAATAATGCACAGGTTAGATGTTACCTAAAACTGTTGCTGGGGTGGATAAAGAGAGAAACACTTTTCACAGCCACAAAATGTTACTAAGAGAGGGTGAGAGAACATAGCTAACTTAAGTCAACCAAATACTGAGAAAATAACTGAAATACATGTATAAATAATGGTGAGCAGGTCAAACACACTGCTCAGTGATGATCATCTAGAAACACTGGGCAGCCCAAGAAGTGAAGAGGTAATGAAAAAATTAGCACCAACTAACTTCACTGCTTTGTTGACAAAATTCCCAATTGGCTCACACCAAGCATGATACCGCTATAGTGGACTTCACTTTAATTCTACTTCTAAAGTAAATGTAGATTTTACAGGAATACCTTATGGGAAGTTTTATCACCACTTTTATTTATGTTGTGATATATACAAGCACACCTTGGAGATACTGCAGGTTCTGTTCCAAAGCACCATATAATAAAACAAGTATTGCAATAAAGAGTGCCATTATCTTTTTGCAGGTGGAGGATCCTGCCTTCAATTTGTAAAAAAAGCAACATCTGTGAAGTGCAATAAAACAAGCTCAATAAAACAAGGTCTGTCTGGAATGTCTGTAACACCATTATCGTCATCAACTAACAGAGAAAATGGCTGTCACACAAATAGTGGACAGAATTTAGACTTCCCAGTAAACTGCTTTGAAAGCTGCTAGCTACATAATCTTCTGGAGCAGGGGGTTAGCAACGTTTTCCTGTAAAAGGTCAGATGGTACAAGTTTTAGGTTTTGAAAATAAAATGGCAAAATTGAAAATATTACATAGGTACTTAAAGAACCACTGAGAAAGTAAAGACCATTCTTAGCTTTGGGTTTGGCCCATGGGCCATAGCCAACTGATGTTTGTTCTAAAGGTTACAAATTTTTAAGAGTAGTAACTATCAGTTAGCTTCTAAATCAGGACTCTCTTGAACTTCCTGAGAACCAGAAAACAGGTGCCCAATGCGATCATAATAACTAATATTTGACAGATCTTTCTGGTATATAAAGTAATTTTCTATAAAATATTTTATCCTCATGACCAATCTATTGATAGTGTAAAGATCTGCCTGTCAACCCAGGGCTGATCCCTTAATTGCAAATTCCTTGCTTTCTTCATTTTCATATCCTGCTGTTTTTCTACTGTGCGTATATGGGTTTCTTCCACTATGACTATCAAAAAGAGGCAAATATGTGCTGGGAAGCTGCAGAGACTCATGCAGAAACCCTACAGTTCAGATGTTCATAATTAGAGGAGAGTTCAATGGCTGCTCTGGAGTTCTGAATGCACAGAGGTTCTGCGAAGCATGACTGTGGCCATTTACTGTCCTTCAGTGAGCAAGCACCACTTCCCCACCATGAGTACCCCGAAAACACAGAATCCTCATCATCTCCCAAGTGGTCTTCTTTCTCCAGTGTCCTATTTTCAACCGATCACTCAAATTATGGGCAATGTAATCTTTCTCAAATACAAATCTAACTTACTCTCCTATATAAAAGGTCTCAGTGACTCACTACTTCTTGCAGGACAAAGGAAAAAATAACTCTTAATTTGGCATAAGACCCCTATGTCTTGGCCTTGGCTTCCCCCCCAGACTCATCTTTCACTGTCTCTTCCTTAAGAAAACCCTGAGCTTAGGCATGTTGTTCCCACAGCTGTCTGGAGCCCCTGTGTTTTTCCCACAAGGTTCCCTGGGCCTGAGATGCTGACTACATGTTGGCCTCTTCAGGATTCCCCTCAATCACACAGGGCTTTGCCCTGCGGGGGGAGAGGGTGGAACTAGAACATTCTTTTTAGTATTGACTCATTATCTTCCCCTGTTGGGCTGCAAACTTATTGATGTTCAGGGCAGTGTCACTCTCTCTGAGTTGTGCAGTGCAGCAGAACCAAAAGAGACATAAATAAGTAAAACACACAGCTCCTGTCCTTCAAAGCGTCACATACTACTTGATGAATGAATAAAACACAAACCTGTGCAAAGTTATGTAACAGACTTGGCAGTGGAAAAATAACCCACAGCTGCCAGTACCAAAATGAATGAGATGTCACCAACCATGGAGCCGGCAACTCAGCTGGGGAAAGAGGACCCACTCTGAGTGCAGGAGCTGTTGAGGGTGGAACTGAAGTTTACCCAACACGCCACCCCACAGAAATTTGCAAAGGGGTGGGAAAACTGAGGGTGCGGAGGGAAATGAGAAATAGGAGAAACTACAGCATTACTATGGGGTAAACTCAGATTTCATCACCATGAGTCCATGACAAAATTATCCAAGAGCTTCTGAGTAGTTGATTACTGTGAAAGTATTCAGAAAGGTCCCATCACTGTGCTTGATGGTGAACTTAAGGTCTTTGTACGCTGACTCTGTCAGCATTCTGATCCCAAGCTCCAGAGAAAGCAAGGTCTATGGAGTCATCACACTGTTCACTGTTCTTTACAGCCACATAATTTGTATATGTTACAAACATATTAAAAGTGTTTTCAGTAGCATAATGTCATAGTTGACTTTCAAGAACATAGATGTGACTACTACATAGCTGATCAGAACAGAAGTGGTGCTTGTTCTTGCTCCATTTCCACTCCTTGCATTATTTCTTATGTGCTGCATTCCCACTGAAACTCCTTTCAAAAGTGAACCAATTCTTGGTCACCCTACTGGTCTTTTCCTGGTCATTACGTCATCTTGGCTTTTCTGGTGGCAAGGGCGGCAGCTGAATCTGTGGAACATGCATTTTTCCTGAAGCATTCTACTCTTCAGGCTCCCTGAGCTTCCTTGGTTTCTCTTCCTCCACCTGCCCCTTTGCCCCTGGAGTTCCTCTTCTTTCTCTTTGCACTCTCTAAACATGGGTCTTGGGCTGTCTTTAATGGTTTGCTTCATACTTGTCCTCTCAGAGGATATCTATGTACTTTCTTGCCCTATTTTGCCTGTATTCAGTACATTAAGCAATTCTGCAAATATTTGTTACACACATATTTAGTCATTTATTCCCTAATATGTGAGTTCCTACTATGTGCCAGACAGTGTCCGCATACTGGCAATTCAAAGAAAAAAGTCTCTACCCACCCCAAGACACACTGTTGGTCGAGAGGCAGGAGTGGTGAGCGTCATAGAAGATACCCAGGTGCTCTAACAACAGAGGGAGGATTGGACCTAGCCTGAAGGTTGGAGAAGCTCCCAGAGGGGGTGACATTTGATGTGAACACTGAAAAGGGAATACGAGTTGGGCAAGGAAAAACTGTGTGTGTGTGTGATAGGGAGTTGGTATGGGGGAAGTTTGTTTTAGGGAGAGAAAAGGGCAGATGTGAAGACAAGAAGTGAGGAACAATGGGCTGTGGAAAACTGCAAATAGTTCCACGGTTAGCCCAAAGAGCTGCAGGTGGGGCTGGAGGAGATATGGCTAAAAAGCAGGAAAGGGACTTGTGTAATGAGTTTTAGCTTGAAAAGTTAAAACTTGAAAGCTACAGAGGGCTTCTGAAAGACTTCAGTAGAAGAGAAACACTCAGATTTCTGTTTTCAATGAGATCACTCTGGGGATGAACTATGGGGCAAAGTGGGGAGAGGAAGAGAGTTCTGACAATATGTTAGGTGAGAGCCTACTGTAGAAATCCGTATTTACATCAAGTACAAAGACTCTAGGGTACTTAATCAGGGGAGGAGGAAAGGAGGGATAGGGATGCATAATGGAAAAGTCTAAGGTGAAGGCAAGATTTACTGGTTTGGGCTTTTGGGTAGATAATGGTGCTTTTCATCACGCTAGGAAGTGAGAAGGAGAGGCAAATTTAGCAAAGAAGGGGCAAATTTCAAGTGCCGTGGAACATTCAAATGGAGATGTCCAGCAGAAAGTAGGATATTTAGGTCTGGAGTCCAGGAAGGAGGGAGGTATGTCCATAGATCTTACGCTGGGAACCACGAGCTTACTACAACAGTGGTAAGAGTGATGGACTGGGTGGGCCACCAGCTGGGAGTGTCCAGGGTGAAAAGCTCACCAGGCTGAGGAAGGAGTAAACCTCGGGAAACAACGCAGTTAAGGGGTGAACAGAAGAGCTCAATGAAGAGAATTCCACTATCCTGGCTAAGGCATTCATATGACGACAGCTGGAATTAAATCACCTTCTATTTGTCTCTTCTCCCATGTTCTCTCCTTTCTCCCACCCATCTCAGATACTACAGTAAGATGAATCTGTCTGAGATGACTGTCCTGCCTTTATTAGTAACTAAACTATTTTTCACTGCTTGCAGTGTCAAAACCCAAACTGGCTGTCAGGTTTAAATATCCTGCCCTCTGTTATATTTGCTGTGTTATTTCCCATTTCTCACTTGCTCTCCTACCACACTTCTGTCAAACAGGTCTCCCTGAATTCTTCCCTTTCCAGAGCATTTTTCTTATTTCCATGCCTCCCTCAGTCTTGCTGGTCCTCTACCCTGGAATAATCTGCTCCATTCTTTCTGCCCATCCAAATCTTGCCCATCTTTCTAGTCCGAGAAATCTCTTTTCAGGTATCAGTCCACACTGATGATGTTCTTGGATATCTTCCTGTTCTGGGCACTCCTGTCAGTATTTCAGTGTACTCAGATGTTTGTATAATTTGAGTATATCTGCCCAAGCTTCCTGAAGTTGATTGCAAACTCATCAAAGGAAAGGACATGTTTTTCACTTCTTTTGTGCCCAAAGAGTACCCACCAGTTTGGGTCAGAAGTCTCAAGTATCAATCAACAGAGTGACTGTGACCCAAGTGAGAAATACAAGAGGTGGGTAACAAAAAGCACCAAGAGCTTCCAGGTGATGAGATGAAATACAACAGAAAGCAGACACGCGCACGCGCACGCGTGCAAACACACACAAAAGGAAGAAATACATTGAAATGAGACTTTAGCATTACTTTGAAATTACAAACTGCAGACATATCAATCTAATATATAGTAAGTAATAGTAACTGAAAGACTTTCTGACCAAATAAACTTAGGGTTCTATGAAAAACATCTGAAAAATCAACATTTTTAAACATATAACAGATTTACTTTAAATGCAATAACAGAATATAAGGTTATCTACAATAAAAGGTACAAGGACATTAAAAACAAAAAGATTAAAAACATATAGAAAGTGGAAGCAAAAGTTCTAACTTTGGATTAAAGTTAATTTGATTGAACATTAAACTTGGCACTGAGTTTTCTGCGAGCCAAAGCAAAAAAGGAAAGACAAGAAAATCACCAGGAGTTCCTGAAACTAGGAGGCAGCCTAGCTGAGGCAGGAGCTAGCATAGGAAGAACTCTGAGACTGAGCTGCTGTTACTGGCCAGCATCTAGCATCCTGGTTGCCAGGAAACGCCTTTTAGCACTTACGTAGAATGAATAGTAAGCCAAGGCAGGGAGGAGGAGGAAGACTTGTTTCCCCCACTAACTCAGCAGTCCTGATCCTGGTCTGATAATATTGCCAGGTGTTCAAATATCATAAGAAACACTATGTTAGTATGGGAGGAGGGAAGTCCTTGAATTTCTATGCAGTATTTCCACTATCTGGGAAGGAAAGCTTTTGAAACTGCTTTCATCCCAAGGCCTGAAAGGTGGGAGAAGGTCCACAGTGCCCAAAGAAGAAGCCCATAACACAAGTGAAAGCTGAAAATGGACTGTGGCTGCACTACAGCTCCACTCAGGGGTGATCTTGGAAGACAGTAATGAGGGGAAACCCTCCCAGTGGGCACAGCCTGGGCAGTGCATCTGGTTACCCGCTCTGGGTGGAAAGAGAAGTAGTCTGAGATAATAACATATATGGAATCACTGGATGTGGTAAATGACTTGGTTGGTTGGTCAGGGGACTGGAATGTAAGGGACAAGGAGACCTGAGGAAGAGACACGTGGATATAGCTAAAGGAACAGGCAAGAAGTGTGACATCTGTTTTGTTAATGTCTACCATGGGCATCCACCACAGAAGAGGGAGATGGAATGATTCCGCTGGTCATTATCAGCCAGCCAGCAGTCACCCCAGTGCCGGCACATGAACAGAGAAGACAAGGTGGCAGGGATGTGTAGGCTATGCACAGTCTGACTCTCTAAGCAGCAGAGAACAACTCTGAGCCCCAATGCACCACCATCCCTCAAAGAGAACCAGCGCCATTATCTGTGGTGTATAGAATGCTTGTTTTACTGACCACAGTTCCAAATCATATCACATCAGACCACAGGGTCCACTTACAGCAAACTAGGCGTACCAGTGGCAAGACTGTGTAATACATAAATCCTCTAACTACCATACAACTTGCCAGACCAGTAAAGGTACAAGTGAAATATCAACTTAGAGATGGGACTGTGCAAGATGGCACTCCAGGTTCTAGTGTGCAGTTTAACCCCCAAAACTCTTTTGGGTCCCCGGCAGGAAGAACACATGGATCTTGGAAATATGGGGTGAAAGGAAAAGTGGGACTGATTACCCTTCCTCCCAGTGATCTGTTTGGGGAATCTAGGCTTATCACTGCATCTCTAAATTCCATGGGTTTACAGAGCTTGGTTCACAGAAAGGGAACCCTTCCATCAGGAGAAAAAGCAAGAGTGCCTTACATTTTAAGTTGTAGCTGTTAGCCAGTTATTTTGGCCTCTTGTGCTCAAAACCAGCAGGCAAGGAAAGAAGTCATTATCCTGGCAGAAGTAATTAACCCTGATCATGAGGAAAAGGCATTGGTTAGGGTAGAAAAATGCGGAGGTGTAACAGGGTGGCGAGGCTAGATCATTTGGGAGCAGAAGGGGGACCCCAGAAGTGATGCCAGAACTACTGCCTCCCCTCAAAAAGGCAGAGAGCCAAGGCTGCAGATAGAAGCAGACCGAGGGAGATGGGAGACTGCCCCAAGGCAACTGTAAACAAAGCCTGGTAAACAGCCCAGCTACTGCCTGAGGCAACTGTAAACAGTCAGCCTGTGTGGCAACAGACCAGAGAGCTCACCAGCAGGAAGGGCAGAGCTGTGCTCTCCAGAGGGACAACTGAGAAAGTTGGGAAGCACTGCAGCCCTAATCTGAGCTGAAGCATGCTTCCATATCCCGGGGGCTACTGTAAATAATCAGTTTAGCTAGCTTTAGCTCCACCCAGGTGGAGAGAGGTGGGAGCTCTGTACGGAGGCTGCACAGGGCCAAAAGATCAAAACTTGACTGGAGACTGCCTCATGCAAAATTGTGACCGGAAGAGGATCAAAGACAAATACCGCAGACATGGCCCACCAATAGTTAAAAAGCTGGACACTCCCACAGTGCATCAGATTCTGGGAGAAGGCATTTAAACAAAGTGTGAATAGAAGCCTGGGCTGTCTTCCCTGCCTTATGCCCCTGGTTGGGGAGCACTTGGGGCTTATGCCTAGCACGTTGGAGGCCAACTCCCAGAGCCAGGATCCCACGTTGGGATGTGTGCCTTGCTGGGTGCCAGCCCATGGGTCACTGTGCAACATGCTGCAAGTGCTCTGGACTGCTTCCCCTCTCTCACCCTGAGAGCAGCACATGGAGGGGTGAGCTGGGAATGTTCCTCTGCCTCCAGGGCACAGGGAGTCTTGGGTGCCAGGGCTCCACAGATGGAGTTCCCCTGAAGTGATCTGGCAGCCCATCCTAGACATCAACAGAGAGAAAAAGCTGTGTGAGGTGATAGCGACTCTGGCACCAGAGAGAGAGAGAGAGAGGAGAGATGGAGGGAGAGAGAGAGAGAGGAGAGAGGGAGGGAGAGAGAGAGGGAGGAGAGAGCATGTACAAGCAAGCTTGGGCCTAGAGTTGGAGAAATGGAGAACTGTTTGAGTAACCACTTTGGGCTACAGATAAGCAATAATGGGTAACCTGGATCTGGACTTGAATCATTCTGGTAACAAGAGAACTTCTGTGCTTTGTAGAAGAGGCTGGCTTGGAGCAGGAATGCTTCCAGCCCCCTCAAATTGAGAACTCTGTTACTAAAAACCTATATCCTTCCCCACAAATCTTCATATTATGCTGGTACAAGGTGGCATGTGACTGGACCCTAGCCTGCTAGGTTATAAAGGGAAGATTATATATAGCACCTGGTCATCCACTAGGGTGTCTCTTGGTACTCCCTTGCTCAGTTTTCTACAGTAAATGGACAAGTGCTGCAGACACAGCCTGGGAAGGGCACGGTGCCAGGGGTGAGGGCACGTGCCACTTTCACGAACTAAACCTTCTAGCTAAGAGTGAGGGATCACTCAAATGAACAGTAGAGGAAGGAGATGACAATCAGTATGATCTGGAGACCTCCTTTGGCAGAGAGGAATGTAATTTATCCTACTAACCCTCCTTTTGAAAGCTTCTCCTAGGAAAAGAGTGTCATTGGAATCTCGGAAGAACAGCTCCCAAAAATTAGGTAAACCAAGAAGATCCAACCAGCACAATGGATGGATGCTGTGGTCTGCTGCCCAGATCCCTCACATCTCCCAGAACTGAAGTGCCCAGTCCTTGTACTGCTGGCAGTGCCAACACCAGAGAGTTCTCAAGGGACACCCCCCTGTGGACAGTTGTGTCTGAGGAGAGCCAGTCAGTCCAAGATCTGTAATCAGCAAGCAATGACTGGTTGGTGAGCTCCTTGTCTGAACTGGGGGCAACTTGTAAGGGTTCTTCCAACCCCAGAACCCTCCATGAAATTAGCTCAGGCCCTTTTTTCTTTTTGTAACTGTTGTTCAAAGTCTATCTCTGTCTTTCACCATACGCTTGGGGACTCCAACCTGAGAAGTACCACTTTCCTGCCTTGCTCATGAGCACAAGACCCACAGCTATCTGAAGGGGAAGCTCCTTCCAGGTGTTCCAAAAGTAGCTCAGTCGATACATTTCCCCCATGTCTGCTCTTCTGACATTGGTGAAATGGTGCTGTCGCCAATCTATCTTGTTACCTAACTAAAAACCTCAGCATCATACACTACTTCTTTCTCTCCTCCACAGCTCTAGGTTCATTCTACCTAGAAAATACTTACACTTACCATTACTCAGTTTTCAGATGCCAATCATTCCAAGTTCTTCTATTTTTCATTCTTCTGTTTCCTTGAAGGATCTACCTTCTCTTCTTGCTAAATACAAGGCTTTCTATAGCCTATATTCATCTTGGATGTAATTCTCTTACAGAACCCCTTTAGCACCTTGCTTTCATCTCTCAATCCTACAAAGCTGACTCCATGATCTCCACCTCCAACTCTGACCTCTCTAAGAGAGGCGATTATCCTCCATGTTGAAGTACATCATGGGCATCTTTAGTGTGTGTTCCAGGTTCACCTTAAATACAAATACATCTGTAGGGAATAACCTTCACCTCTCTCTTTCACCTGTAGACTCAGCCCATTGATAAGAGGCCTCCTTCTTCCCAACCCACATATGAACTGAGAAATATATCTCCAACGGGATACCAGGAACGTAACAACGGATTCCACTTCTTCAGACCACTGTGAGGTGTGCGGACTTATGTCTCACAGCCAGTGAAGGCAGGAGAGAGGGAGACAGTAAGTGAGAAGAGTATGCTCTCTCATACCCCAGAGGGTAAAGAACAAGGAGACAAAAAATAAAAAGCCCAGCATGCTGCGTCATAGAAGTGTCAAAGAAAGATCAGGTATGAGGTTTTAGCCTGACATACAGGGTGGGGCAAAAGTAGGTCTACAGTAGTGAGAACATGAAACACAGCATTTGTTCTTGTACTATATTATTATTTATTAATTATTGTATTAATTTCCTTACAAGCAACTGTAAACTTACTTTTGCTCCACCTTGTATAGTAACCCTTGAAAGACAAGTGTGGTATCAGATTATTTGGATAGAGCTGTATATTATAGACAAATGCTCAATATTTCCTGATGATTGAACACAAGGTTAAGAAAACAAAGCATTTATTTGGTTTACTCATGGGCTTCTCCTTTGAAAATTTTCTTACCTTCACGTTCTCTCTATTTCAACCAAAGAAAATCAGAAGTTTTACATTTGCTTTTCACTTCAGAGCACATGATAATAAGCATTTTAACAGGAAGACACTGTGGCTTTTACAAGATTATAAAAACAGATAAACATCACGTCTTGTTAACTAGGTTGGTGTTTCTCTAAGAAATAATGTTCATCTAATAGAAGCAAAAAAAGAATGCCCAGTTTGACCAGTTTTTCAGCTGCAATTTATTTTTTTTTACCTTGAAAAGAAAACAAACGGAGTCTAGGCACTAACAGAGACCTATATCTATTCAGAAACTTGTCAAATATCCACGCTGCAATGCACAGGAATAAAATATAGTCTCTATCACACATATAATCACAGAAGAAAAGTTTACATAGGCCACTGAGTATTTTTGAATTTTTAATTATTATTGTTTACCTGCTGCTGCCTTTGTCGCCTTGCCTGTGTAAACTGAGACAGCATCAGCTGCCGATCAAGCACTTCCATTCTCTGCTGTCTCTGGATGTCTACTGTGGCCCCCATCCCAATTCTGGCTTCGGTGGTGGGTTCTGAAGATGAGAAGATAGGCTCAAGCGTCCATGAAAAGAACTTTGCCATCCAGCTAGGGATGTACAGCACCTGGTGAACTTGTAATATTTTGCTGTTGTAGCAGATACCGGAAATCTAAAAGAAAAAAGTTCAACTGGATTGTTTAAATGCAGTACAATTTTAAAGAATGTATTTAATACAGATATCAATAACCACAAAATACTTCAGATGGTATTTTTCTTCCTTTTAGCAGTATTAGGTAATAACCAAAATTCCTAACAAGTTGCAGAATACTAAGCTGCACAAATCAACAAAAATTTAATTTATTCAGTAAACAAATTTGCTTTTATTAAATTAGGAGAGATAGCAAAATCCTAACCATCTAACAGTCAAAGTACTGGTAAAATATTTTTAACACACTGTTTTCATTTTATAAAAACCACAGAAGATCAGATTATCAAAATACTTTCACACACACTGTGGTTACTTTTATTGGCATGAGGCCATCAGAGAGAGATAATTGGTAGAAAACAACTTCAATGTTCAATGATGTGACCTTGCCATATAATAAATTTATCAGAAAATAAAGGCAATCTACAATTTCCATAGTTTAAAAAAATTTTTCTATTAATATTTCTAGATTTTGAAAATCCTCATCAATAGTTAGCAGTTAACAATTCTGCTTACAAACAAGCCTATGTTTCATGTTTACGGTTATTAATGTGGCAACAGAAGTCCAAAGATGGTCTATGGTTTTCCAGGTAAAAATGAGTATGGCTATTCCTTTATTAAAAAAAAAAAAAAAGAAAACCTTTAATTTTGTGAATTTGATTCTTAGATAAGAAGCTATTCATACCAAATTAGAACATATTTGACAACTTGTTGTCTAATACAAGAAAAGTTCCCTTTAATATTTTTTAAATATATTTTATTGATTATGCTGTTCAAGTTGTCCCATTTTTTTCTCCCCATATTTCCCTCTGTCCTGCACCCCATCTCCCACCATCACTCCCCCACTTTAGTTCACGTCCATGGGTCCTACATATAAATTCTTTGGCTTCTACATTTTCTATACTATTCTGAACCTTCCCTTGTCTATTTTCTATCTACCATTTATGCTACTTATTCCCTGTTGCTTTTCGCCCTTTTTCCCCCAGCCCAATAATCCTCCATGTGATCTCCATTTCTGTGATTCTGTTTCTGTTCTAGTTGTTTGCTTAGTCTGTTCTTGTTTTTTTTGTTTAGGTTCAGTTGTTGATAGTTGTGAGTTTGTTGTCATTTAATGTTTGTATTTTTTATCTTTTTTCTTTTTCTTAGATGGGTCCCTTTAACATTTCATATAATAAGGGCTTGGTGACGACGAACTCCTTTAACTTGACCTTATCTGGGAAGCACTTTAGCTGCCCTTCCATTCTAAATGATAGCTTGCTGGACAGAGTCATCTGGGATGTAGCTCCTCGCCTTTCATGACTTGGAGTACTGTTCTCCAGCCCCTTCTTGCCCGCAAGGTTTCTTTTGAGAAATCAGCTGAGAGTCTCATGAGAACTCCTTTGCAGGTAACTGTCTCCTTTTTTCTTTGCTGCTTCTAGGATTCTCTCCTCATCTCTCCCACTAAAGTCTTGGGTGACGTCATTATGACGTGCCTCGTTGTGCTCTTCCTTGGGTCTGTGGGAGGCCACTCTGCGTGGCGTGGGCCCGGCTCCCACTGGGAGATGCACAGGACCCATGCCCACGGATAGGTTCTCCCGTGGGGAATCAGGCCTGCAATGTACCTAGGCCGCTATGAGCCTTGCTTTTTGCTAAAACTCCTTCACCCTGAATTGTGGACATTTACTGCAAAGCAACTTCCTAAAAACCATGCTAAACCTTTCAAGGATGAGTGTAACCCGTCCAAATAATTTTGCCTTTTCATCTGCAAACAAATATCCCTCCTCTGTGATGTGATTACCAGCAACCTCTCCTTTGTTTTCTGTATAAGGTAACCACCTAAATTGAGCCTGTGCATAGTTAATGAGGACTTTCTTGTAATGTGCCCAGTAAGACAATAAAAGCTCACCGGAGTGAGGGCCAAGGTTTTTGCTCCCCTTGAGAGAAAAGCCATGCCCGTCCCTTTTCCTCCACCAGATTCGGTAATCATGTGAATGTCTCATTTCATCCATAATGACACGGACCCCACAAGCTAGGGTCCGCATCAGGGTCCAGCTTCTTTGGGACTTTCTGGGCTTCTTGGACTTCCTGGAAGTCTATTTCCTTCCCTGGACTGGGGAAGTTCTCCTTCATTATGTTTTCAAATAGGTTTTCCATTTCTTGCTCTTCCTCTTCTTCTGATACCCCTATGACTTGGATGTTGGAATGCTTAAAGTTGTCCTGGAGGTAACTGAGACTCTCCTCATTTTTTGAATTCTTGTTTCTTCATTTTGTTCTGGTTGAATGTTTCTTTCTTCCTTCTGCTCCAAACTGTTGATTTGAGTCCTTGTTTCCTTCCCTTCACTGGGTTCCCTGTACATTTTCCTTTATTTCACTTTGCATAGCCTTTACTTTTTCCTCTATTTTGTGACCACACTCAACCATTTCTGTGAGCATTCTGATTACTAGTGTTTTGAACTGTGCATCTGATAGGTTGGCTATCTCTTCCTTGCTCAGTTGTATTTTTTTCTGGAACTTTGATCTGTTTGTTCTTTTGGGCCATATGTTTTTGTCTTGGCACACCAAGCTGCAGTTATTCACCAGGGTGGGTCAACCCATGTGGCTGGGTTGTGGCACTGTATGTGGGGGAAGGGTCCAAGAGGGAACAATGCCACTTGTTGGGATCTTGGCTGGCTTTCAGTCACGTCCTCTGCTACCCACAAAAGTGGGACTTTCTAGTGCTTATTCCCAGGTGGGTGGGTTTGTGTCTGTTCTAGGATCCTGTGGGTCTCTCCAATGAACTCTCCTATGAGGTTGGGAGTTCCTCTCTCTGATGCAAACCCCATTGGTTTTTTCAGCCAGAAGGTTTGAAGCTTTCTTTCCCCCACTGGAATCCTGGGTTGCATGGTCTGTCTCACTTCCCAGTTGTTCCTCCTGGTTTATCTGCATGTAAATATGGGACCACCCGCTTTGTTAGCTGCCCCCCTGTTGCCCATCTCCTCCCCTCCTACTGGTCTGGATGAATGTTTCTTCTTTAACTCCTTGGTTGTCGGACTTCCACACAGTTGATTTTCTGGCAGTTCTGTTTTTTTTTTTAATTTGTTGTTGTCCTTCTTTTGGTTCTGTGAGGAGGCAAAGTGTATCTACCTATGCCTCCATCTTGTCCAGAAGTCCCCATTTTTTATTAATAAAGTTAACTAATTAGGTGAGAATTTATTAGCTTCTGCATTATACCAGGTACTGTTCTAGGTACTTAGAACTCAGCAGAAGATATGATCAACAAGGTCCAACTCTTACAGAGGTAATAGAGGTCCATATGGAGAGCAGACAGTAAACAAGCAAGCACACAAAATAATTCCAAACAAGCTTTATGAAGGAAATAAAGCAAATAAAACTTACAGCAGGGACTTCTTTAGGTAGGGTGATCAGGGAAGCTTCAGAGGAAGTGACACTTGAGTGGATATATTAAGGATAATGGGGTACCAGTGATTTGAACATTTCAGACAGAGAAAGCAACAAATGCAATGTAGGAATGAATTTCATAGTGTGTCTTAGAAAACTTAGTGGAGATATCAAGTGAGTAGTTGGATATACCAATCTGGAACTAGGGGAAAAGTTAGCAGAGATAAAGATTTCGAAGTCACTGGTACTCGATGGCATGTAAAGTAGAGGACTAAATCAGGTAATATGAGGGCGGGGACCTGTAACAGAAGAGAGAAGAGGACTTTGTATTGAACCCAGGGTACATCAACATTTCGGGGAAGGACAGAGTAGAGAAAGCCAGTAAAGAAAACTGGGAAGGAGCTACTAGTGAATAGAAAGGGAACTGGGACAGTTTAGTATCAGTGGAGATAACAAAACAATGTTTTAAGATGGGGATACTAGTCATCTATTTTAATATAGTTCAGAGTTCAAGTGAAACAGAGAAAAGAAAATGACCATTGCATTTGGCAAAATGGAGGCCTTTTGAGACCTTATAAGAAGAGTTTTGGTGCAGTGGTGGGAGCCGAGGACAGACTGAAGTAGGCTAAAGAATGAATGGTAGAGGACTTTTGGTTTCAAGTAATTTCAATGCCACTTATCTAAAAAATGGTACAAAACAACAAAGACAGCAAAAACAGAAACAAACTCCACATTTGATGAAACCAAAAAGCATCTTCTATAATCCTGAACCACACTAACAAGATGGAAAACAGTGTATAATTAGAAACCACTAGTATATGGGAAAAGGAGTAAATCCAAATGCCAGCAAGAGGACAGCTTCAGGGATTAGAGACACCAGGTAACGTGTAAGGTAGGAGTTGGAGTGGAGGATTCTTGACTCCGTAAAAAACAATCCCAATTCCTTCCCATACTCAGCATAGTCCATATTTACCCTCTCTTTCCTCTACAGCAAGAAGATAAACACTCCGAAGGGCATGGGTTGAGGAGGCTCTGAGGAGAATAGAGAAGGCCTGGAGAGGAGGTCCAAGGTTCTACACAGGAGGATTCCATACAGAGAAGCCCTCAGTGTATGTCTCAGCTGCCAGTAGACCACAGAGGGAATATAGGCAGAGGGGGACAATATTTCAAGAGGTAATGGCTGAGAGTTTTCCAGAATTCATAAAAAATATAAATCCTCAGAATAAAAATTCTGGAGTCCAAAAAAGGATAATAAAATAAAATTTATGTTTAGTTCCACTGTAGTACAATAAAAAAAGAAATCCTTAAAAGTTACCAAAGATAAGATTCATACCACCTAGAAAGGTAAAACAATTAGCTATCAGCAGATAACAGCAACAACTATAAAATACTTAGGAATAAATATAATAAATTATATAAGGCTTTTATAGAGAAAACTAAAAAACCATATAAGAGAAAATCCCAACCCTAATAATAAATATAGGTATCACATCCATGAGTGAGAAGGTACAAAATTAACATATCAATTGTCACGAAATCAATATATAAATTCAATACAATTAAAAAAACAAAATCTTAACAGGGTTTGTTGTTGTTGGAACCTAAACACCAATCCTAAAATTCATATGGAATATTTAAGGTTTAAATTTTTAAAATAATATGCTGGGAAAAATAAACTAGACATAAAGATTACATATATTATGATATCACTTTTGTAAATGGATTAATCTGAACTATACATTGTGTGGGAAAACCACAAAGCAAAAGCATGAAGGCAACAACCAGATGTCCTAGGAGAGTAGTCACAGGAGGGATGGGCTTTGGGGGCTGGCAGTGCGCTGACCTGTGTAGGGTTATGAAGTGTGTTCACTTTATAGTGATTTGTTTGGTTTTGTGACACTTGTAGTTTATGGACATTTTTGTATATGTTACATACTACAATAAAAAGATTTAAAAGTAAAGAATAAAAGATCCAGAACAGCCAAAGTAATTTTCAAGAAGCATAATAAGGTCTATCAGATTTCAAGATATGCTATAAAATTTGCATGCTTAAAATTGCATTGGCTTTCTGTAGTGCTACTTAAATAGACTTAAAAGAACAAGAACACAGAATCAGACTCTTGAGTACAAGAGCACTTGGTACACAGCAGAAATGGGTAAATTAAAGGGAAAAGGATATACAAGCTCTACCTAAAGATAAAGAAAAAACAAGGCCCCTCTTCCTGACATCACGACATCACGCACATAAACTCCCAATGGATTAGGGACACAAATATAATTCACACAAAACCATAGTGTTTCTGCACAAAATACAGAAGGAACATCTTTTGGCAATGGGATGGGGAAGCATTTTTAAATAAAACACAGGAAGCACAAACTATAAAAGAAAATGTACATTTATTTACATTACAATATAAATGCTACAGTGTGCCAAAACTTATAAATGAAGTAAAAAGTTAGAGTCTAGGAGAAGGTACTTAGAATTGTAGTCAACAAAGGTAGTATTCAGAACACATATAAAGAAACTCTATAAATTTATAAAACAATCAACCCAATTTAAAAAGCAGATGACATGGCAATTCCAGTAGAGGAAATTCAAATGGCTAACAAATACATAACAAGATGTTTACATCCACCAGTTTTTATGGAAATACAATATAAAATGAGCTATGTTAAATCTAACAACAATTGGCAAAAATGGAAAAATCTGGTATCAGGTTTTGGTGAGGATGAGGAGAACTAAGAACTCTTACATAGTTCTGAGGGAAGCGCAGAGGCACAACCACTTTGGAAAGCAATTTGAAAATACAGTTGACCCTCTGTATCTGAAGCGGAATTGGTTCTAGGACCCCTGAGGATACCCAAATCTGAGAATGCTCAAGTCCCTCATAAAAAATGGTAGGATTTACACATAACCTATATTTGCATTTAGGTCACAGAGGGGTGTGCCCACATGTCATTTCATTCTTGTAGATTCAGTGAGGTGCTTGACATGTGGCAAATTCAAGATTTGATTTTTTAAATATTTTAGGATTTCTTTTCCTTCTTTTTTTAGAACAATATTTGATCTGTGGTTAGTTAAATATGTGGAGATGAGACCCACTGATAGAGAGGGCTGACTGTACTAGCAGAGCGGGAAGCATGCTTTAGGCCGGGCGTGTCAAAGTGATTTTCACTGGGGGCCACATCAGCCTCGTGGTTGCCTTCAAATGGGCTGAAATAATTTTAGGACTGTGTAAATGTAACTACTCCTTAACTGTTAAGGAGTTGAATTTACATTCGGCCCTCTGAAGGCAACCGTGGGGCTGATGTGGTGCCCGGTGAAACTGAGTTTGACGCCCCTGCTCTAGAGAACACTCAACTGCGATGTCAGAGCTAAGGAATGGAAACACATCCCCAGTAGAGGAACGGTTGAAGAGCGGTTTACTCATCTGATGGAAGACTAAACAGCAGTTCAGATAAACTCAGTACACAGGTACTAATACATTTTCTAAAAGGTATCATATATTGTATTCATCTCTCTGTACAATTTGAAAACACAAAATTAGTATTTACTGTTTATTGACACATACTTCAGTAGTAAGCACAGAACCATGGAGAGGTTTCTTTTTTTTTTTTTTAAAGATTTTATTTATTTATTTTTAGAGAGGGAAGGGGGGGAGAGAGAGAGAGAGAGAGAGAAACATCAATGTGTGGTTGGAGACATGGCCTGCAACCTAGGCATGTGCCCTGACTGGGAATCGAACCTGCGATGCCTGGTTCGCAGCCTGCGCTCAATCCACTGAGCTACACCAGCCAGGGCTTTTTTTTTTTTTTTTTAAGATTTTATTTGAGAGAGGTTTCTTTTACAGAATGATAATGGAGAGGGAAGAGGAGGTGCATGGGGGATAGGACTAGCTTAACAAAAATACCTTTTTTAAAGAACAGAAAGGACTGATCTTGTCCTGTACCACCTAGGAAACCCCAGGGCCAGTGCACGCAGTGGACAGCTATAGACCACGTCAGAGCACTACCACTCTGACCCTTTACGGCTAATCCTCCATGGAGGGGGGAGGTTGGTGCTCCATGGTCACAGCCATTCCCTGCAGCTGACTGGTCTGGGGAAATCCCTCCCATTGACCTGCCAACATTAACCAAGGCTCAACTACAAGATAAGGGTGTACCCAACTCACACAAAGGCACACCTCAAGTACCCTGCTTGGGTGATATAGGCAGCTCTGCCACTGGACCTTATAGGACACCTACTACATTAGGCCACACTACCAAGACATGGAGTCAGAGCAGCTCTACCTAATACACAGAAACAAACACAGGCAGGCTGCCAAAATGAGGAAACAAAGAAACATGCTCAGACGAAAGAATAGATAAAATCTCCAAAAAAAAAAGAGCTCAACAAAATGGAGAAAAGCAATCTATCCGATGCAGAGTTCAAAACACTGGTTCTAAGGATGTTCAAGGAACTTAGTGAGGACCTAAGCAGCATAAAAAAGATTCAGTCAGAAATGAGAGATAACACTAACCGAAATAAAGAACAATTTACAGGGTTGCAAGAGCAGAGAGGATGAAGCCGAAAAGCAAATCAATGTTTTTGAAGATAAGGAAGGAAAAAACAACCAATCAGAGCAAGAAGAAGAAAAGAGAATACAAAAAAACTGAGGATAGTGTAAGCAGCCTGTGGGACAACTTTAAGCAATCCAACATTTGCTTCATAGGGGTGTCAGAAGGAGAAGAGAGAGCAAGAAATTAGAAATCTATTTGAAAAAATAATGAAAGAAACTTTCCGAATTTGGTGAAGGAAATATACATGCAAGTCCAGGAAGGACAAAGTCCCAAACAAGACGGACACAAAGAGGACCACACCGAGACACATCATAATTAAAGTGCCAAAGGTTAAAGAGATGGGAGAGTGGGTGGGAGAGAATGAGAGGTGAGGGGCTTAAGAAGTACAAATAGATAGTTACAGAATAGTCATGGGGATGTAAAGTACAGTATAGGGAATGGAGTAGCCAAAGAACTTACATGCAGGACCTGTGGACATGAACACGGGTGGGAGGATTGCCTGAGAGAGTAGGGGGTGCTAGGTGGAGAAAGGCAAAGGAGGAAAAATCAGGACAACTGTAACAGCATAATCAATAAAGTACAATTTACGAAAATGCAAAAAATAAATAAAAAAGAAAGAGGAAGTAAAGATGGCAAAAATTATAAAACGAACTGGAGGTGAGGAAGTAGAAATTCCTTTTCTGAAGATCTGGGTAGTAAGAAAAACAGAAAATGGGGCTATAAGACAGCAAAGTTACACAATTTAGCTCTAGGGAGCAAAATGTTGTTATAAGATAATGAAATATCAGAAAAGTTGACCAAATCAGAACTGTGAAATTTGAATTAAGTAAAAAATTAAACATTTTCATTTTAGTCTGTAAGTATGTATCTAACCATGATTGTGAGTTTGTCCATTTCTCCTTTTAGTTCTTACGGTTTCAACTTCACGTATTTGGAAACTCTTCATGTATGTGGAAGCTATTAGCACACATACCTTTATCTTCACCTTTTCATCATAATGAAATATGTTTGTTTTTAGTAATATTGATACAGAAATGTATTTTAATATTAATACTGTCTTTTAAACTGTTTCTGTGATATATCTCTCCTCATCCTTTCTTTTAAAAAAATTACTTATTGTTAGAGTTAGGGGGAAGATGAGAGAAGGACTGATGTGAGAGAAAAACATGGATTGGTTGCCTCCATGCCCCCACTGGGGACCGAATTTGCAACCCAGGTATGTGCCCTGACCAGGAATTGAACTGTCGATCTTTCACTTTGCGGGATGATGCCCGACCACCACCTGAGCCACATGGGCCAGGACTTTCTTCAGCTTTTTACCTTCAATACTTTTTCTGTGTTTAAGTGTGTCTGGTAGATAGCATATAACAGCATTGTGTTTTTAAATCCAGTCTGACCATCTCTGCCTTTTGACTTAAGTGATTAACTATTTACACTCAAAGTACTTACCATGATAAATTGGTTTTGTTATTTGGTTTCTATCTGTTTCATCTGTTTTTTGCTCTTTGTTTCTCCTCTTCTACTTTAGTCTTAACTAATTTAACATCATCCTCATCCACTGTGCTAATTTTTTGTCTTATATACTATACTTATATATCTAATAAATCCATCAATACAGTGTTATTTTTGCTTTCTGCAATCATGTCTTTATTTTTATTGTTGGCACTATTACAGATGTCCCCTTTTCCTCCCCCATTGCCACCGCCACTCAGTCTTGTCTTCTCTTCCCTCTGGCCATCAGTACACTGTTATCTGTGTTTGTGGGTTATATGTAATCATATCTCTTAAATAAATTAGGAACAAACTAATGAAAAGGCATAGTTGTTGCTTGCATTTACAGAGTTCATAATTCAGTAGAGGTTCTTAACTTCTGTGTGTGGGGGGGTGGGGGATAGGTTATAGATTACCTTAAGAAACTGATGAAGGTTAAAGATTGTCACTTTCCTACCATCATGTATATACTTACAAAATGTATATTCAGTTTTAGCCAGACGATCCAATGAAGAACTGGAATATTCTACCCAGTAAAAAACAAATACACTACTGCAAAATCTGGCAGGGATAAAATAGTGCTTTCGTGTTCATTTGCTTAAATCTCAATCCTAAATGCTGCTTCCTATTTGAATACATACTCTAGAACGGAATAAATTTGGTTGGTTTTGATCAGTGTTTAGCTTCAGTGCCTACAACAGCACCCAGCACATATTAACTACCCTACAAGTATTTGATGGGAGAATGAAGAATGAATAAATGCTCCACAAAGAAAAATATGTTATCTTAGATATTTTTTAAAGGAAATTGGAAAGTTGCCAGGAGATATACTATATTTCAAAGATCTTACTTATTTATTTTTAGAAAGGGGAAGGGAGGGAGAAAGAGAGGGAAACATCAATGTGTGGTTCCTATCATACACCCTCTACTGGGGACCTGGCCCTCAGCCCAGGCATGTGCCCTGACTAGGAATCGAACCAGCAACCCTTTGGTTCACAAACTCAATCCACTGAGCCACACTGGCCAGGGCTAGAATGCTTTTTTGATTCTAAGTGTACACTTTCCCATATGACAAAAAGGTAGAGTTCACCTATCCATGCCTCTGGTACTCCAGCATGAACTCAAGTTTTCAAATAAACAAACTGTTATTATAAAATGTTTAAGGTATCCACAAAAAATTAAAATATGAAGAGCTTAAAGAGTTTAGCTTTCTATAAATATCTGATAGTCACACCAAACTATTCTATGAGAAGATGGGATAAGAATAGGTATATTAAATTTTACCTCAATACTAGCAAAATCTTTGAGAGATTATCACTTACTTATTACCTTATATTTCACACATTACTTTTAACTTTAACTTTCATTATCTCATAAATCCTTCTCATAGTGGATGTTCTGAATGAGAGTTTTCTTGAAACCCAATGAGTTTGTGAAAAAAGGCTTTATATATAGACCATCTGCTCATATTTGCATGTCACGCCAGGAGAAATTCTAACAAAGGGGGTTCTAGCAGGCCTTCCGTGCTGGGAAGCCCAAGATCAAGCTGTGAGATCCAATGAGAAGGAAAGCAGCAGCAGCAGTGGACTTGGACAGGCCAGGAATCTGGTCCAGGATGATGAGATACAGTGAAAAGGAACAAGCAGCCTTTGTCTGGGAAGGCCAGCTAGCCCTGGAATCAGGCAACCAGAACCAGAACTGGAAAGTGTTCCAGGCCATATGCAGTTGAAATCACAGGCCAAAGAGCCAGGCCACAGTTCTGGGCTAGAGCTACGAGCTCCTCATAAGCCAACCGTAGAAGCTATTACTTCATAAATCTCACTGAGAATGTAAAACAAAAGGAAATTTTTTTCTTATTGGCCACTAATAAACATGGATATCAATTACACACTTATTCCAATTTTTCAGATTTAGTCCTTTCAGAAAGGGAATCATGAAATAATGCTCATCGGGCAAATAAAGAATTTAATTTGCTGGACAGAAAATATGTGAAACATTTCTGATTATAGACAGTAAACTTCACTGTCCTCTTGTCTTGTTTAGTATCAGCATGAAACCACAGCAAGCAAAGATGAGAAACCATGACCTGGCAATGACACCAGGTGTTTGTTGGTCTCTTGCTCCAGCCGACTGTGGCTGCACAGAAGCCTACAGAGCGAACTGCACTGCCAGGGTCCTTGTGGACCATGGTTCTGACATTCAAGAAACCTATCATCTAATGGCATTAGGGCAAACACAATGGGCTGCTTTCCTGGGGGCAAAGTACTGCCTTCGCAAGACAGAGACCAAAAAAATAAACGTCCTCTTATATCTGGAACCTTTTCCTCTTTAATCCTCACCCAAGGATATGTTTATTGATGAGAGAGAAAGGGCAGGGGGGAGAGAGAGAAAGAACACTGATGTGAGACAGAAACATATGTTTCTGTGTATGCCCTGACTAGTGGTCAGACCTGCAACCTAGGTATGTGCCCTGAATGGGAGTCATACCCGTAACCTTTTTGTGTATGAGACAACGTTCCAACCAACTGACCAATGAGCCAGGACACACCTGGACCCTTTTATACAGACTTTATTTGCACTCAAGTCCTGAGGGAACAAGACCCACTGAGGACTCATTTGTTTATTCAACACATATGTACTGAACATCTGTCATGTGCCAAACTGTATTCTAAACACTAGGATGCAGCACAAACAAAACAAAGAAAATCTTTACTCTTATGGACCTTACATTTTCCTAGTCACTCTTCTTCACTGGAAATCTTAAAGAAAGAATATTCCAAAGTTAAGGAACTTTGGAAATTACTTATTTTATTACCCAAAGAATATACATGAAAATTAGTAATGCCTGAAGTTATTTCTGCCATTTGCAATTAATCATGAAATGACTCATATAATGGCAGACAGACTAATGACTTCAGCATTTATTGAAAGAGTCTTGCTTCTCTTGTTCTTTGTCAAGTTCGAAAATGACTCAGATGAACTCCCTATAGCTCTGTTATCTCTTTTAATATTATTTTGAAGTATCCAATTAATTAAAACATTGGACATCCTTCTGATTCTTGGGAAGCTGAGTTGAATAGGGAGAGAATTAATTAGACTGATCGCGGACTATTTGTTTCTAACAAATTGTCTTAGAAAGCTGCTCTAAGCATTCCTTTTTTGGAAAATCATTCATTAGGAGATTAGGTTCACCGCATGAAGCAGAAAACTGCAAATAACAGTGGCTTAGATACAAAAGAAGTTTATTTCTCTCTCATGTTAAAAGAGCTCCAACCATCTTAACTGCATTCCAAGCAGCAGGGAGAAGAAAATAGGGAAGGACTTAAGTCCCACCAATGCGTAAGTTTACAACTTACTGGCCAAGACGCCAGGATTCAGTGCGATGGCCGGAACTAGATGCAAAGGAAACTGGGAAATAGGATGAAGGATCTGCCCCTAACAAAACCACAACGGGAAGTAACTAGAGTCTCAGCACATGATAAAGCCTTAATCAGTGCTTAAATGTAAATAGTTTTAGATATACCTTTTAACAGGGAGACCATTCCCTTTTAAAATTATATCCACTTTTATAAGCTGATTCAGCAAACTAAAACTTAAGGGGCAAACAGGCTTATGTTAAAACGTGTTTCTTATATTAGACTAAAAGTAAAAATAATAGACTAAAAAGAAAAATAATATTAAAAATAATAAAATTAGAATAAAAATAATGAATATGAAGATCTAAAACAACTTATGCATTTACAGATATAGATTCAGTGGTGAAAAACCCAGAGCTTTCTAAGGCAAAGAATGAGACAAGGAAAGAGTAAACATAAACAAATGATTTCCTGATGACATGATGATGTATGTAGAAAACCCTAAGGAGTTCATAAAAAAGCTATATGAAATAATAAAATTTAGCAAGTTACAGGATATAATAGTAATATACAGAAATCAACTTCATTGCTACATGCTAGCAACAATTAGAACAAAAAATTATAAAAACCACTCCACTTAAAATAGCATCAACAGACCCACAAACACTTTGGAATACATTTAATGAAAAATTGCAAAAGGGAATTAAGCTGCATCTCTCAAATTTAAAACAATTTGTGGGTGTATTTTAAAATCATCACAGTGGTAATCTTTCCCAACTGATCTATAATTTCAATGCAATAACAAGCAAAATCTTTCTTTTTTAATCCTCACTTGAGGATATTCATTGATTTTTTAGAAAGAAAGAAGGAAGGGAAGAGGGAGGGGGAAAAGAGGAGGAGACAGGAAGAGTTTGGGAGGGGATAGAGACAGAGAGTGAGCGAGTATGGATATGAGTGAAACATTGATAGGCTGCCTCCCATATGCACACTGACCAGGCATCAAACCTGCCTTCTTTTGGTGTATAGGATGATGCTCCAACCACTGAGTCATACCGGCCAGGGCAGCAAGCACAATCTTAACCATTTTTTTTTCCTTTCTTGAAGAAATTACAAGCTGACTTAAAAATGCATATGAAAAGTCAATATTCCAGGTTTTGAAAAACAAGGATACCTGATTTCAAGAATTACCATAAAGCAAAAGTACTCAAGACAGTATGATATTGGTATAAGGATTGACATGTAAATCACTGGATAGAAAAGAGAGTCAAGAAATAGATCCACAGTGGTCAACTGATTTTCAACAAAGGTGACAAGGTAATACAAAGGAGAAAAGGGTCTTTTCAATAAATGGGGATAAAACAATTGGTTATCAGTATGGAAAAAAAAATAAGTCTCAACCCTTACCTCAAAAGAAGTACACTCAACTTGAATCTTAGACCTCAGTGTAATAGCAAAAAATATTAAATTCTAGAAGAAAATATAGGATAAAATCTCCACAACACTGGATTTGTAAAGATTTCTTAAATAAGATATCCAACAAAGGGCTTATGTCCAGAATATAGAGTTCTTTTAACTCAATTAGAAGACAAATGAAATTCAATGAAAAAGTGGGCAGAAGATTTGAACCAGCATCTCACAAAAGGAGATATACAAATGGTCTGTAGGCACATGAAAACACACTTAAGGTACTTCTGGCCAAGATGGAGGTGTAGGTAGACACACTGTGCCTCCTCTCACAACCAAAATAAGGACAACAAAAATTTAGAAACAAAATAACAACCAGAAGTGACAGAAAATTAAACTGTATGGAAGTCCAACAACCAAGGAGTTCAAATAGACATATTCATCCAGTCAGGTAGGAGGGCTGGAATTGGGCTGCCGGGCAGAGAGATGTTGCAGTAAAAATAGTGGTGGCACCGGGTACGCAAGGCAGCAGCTGAAAAACCCCAGGCACAGGGTGGCAACGGGCAGAGCCAGCGAGGCAGAAGGGCACAGTGTGCAAGGCAGCTAGCTGACCAGAGGGCCCAACATTCGCACATGCAAATAAAACAGATGAAACTGGGGAGTGAGACAGACCACACAACCCAGGGTCCCAGAGCGGGGAAATAAAGCCTTAAAACACCAATTGAAAACACCTGTGGGGGTTGAGGTGCCAGGAGAGACTCCCAACCTCACAGGACAGTTCATAAGAGAGACCCACAAGGTCCTAGAATGTACACAAACCCACCCACACGGGAATCAGCACCAGAAAGGCTCGGTTTGCTTGGAGGAAGCGGTGGAAGGGAGTGAAATCTGACAGAGAGCAGAGCAAGCGCCACTGTTCCTTCTCAGACCCCACCCCCACATACAGCATCACAACCCAGCAACTGGGTTGCCCCACCTGGTGAATACCTAAGGCTCCGCCCCTCATATGTAACAGGCACAACAAGACAAAAAAAAAAAAAGGCCCAAATGGAAGAAAAGATCAAAGCTCCAGAGAAAATACAACTAAACAATGAAGAGGTAGCCAACCTATCAGATGCACAGTTCAAAGTATTCGTGACCAGGAGGCTCACAGAGTTGGTTGAATTTGGTCGCAAATTAAATGAAAAAATCAAGGCTACACTAAATGAAGTAAAAGAGAATGTACAGGGAATCTATAGTGATGGGAAGGAAACTGGGACTCAATTCAATGGAGTGGAACAGAAGGAAGAAAGAAACAACCAAACAGAAAAGAATTAAGAAATAAGAATTCAAAAAAATGAGGAGAGGCTTAGGGACCTCCAGGACATCTTTAAATGTTCCAATATCCAAATTATAGGGGTACCAGAAGGGGAAGAGGAAGAGCAACAAGTGGAAAACTTATTTGAACAAATAATAAAAGAGAACTTCCCCCATCTGGCAAAGGAAATAGACTTCCAGGAAGTCCAGGAAACTCAGAGAGTCCCAAAGAAGTTGGACTCAAGAAGGAACACACCAAAGCACATCATAATTACATTAGCCAAGATTAAAATGAATGAGAGAATCCTAGAAGCATCAAGAGAAAAGGAGATAGTTACCTACAAAGGAGTTCCCATCAGACTGTCAACTGATTTCTCAAAAGAGACCTTGCAGGCAAGAAGGGGCTGGAAAGAAGTATTCCAAGTCACGAAAGGCAAGGACCTACATCCAAGATTCCTCTATCCAGCAAAACTTTCATTTAGAATGGAAGGGCAGACAAAGTGCTTCTCAGATAAGTTAATGAAGTTTATCATCACCAAGCCCTTATTTTATGAAATGTTAAAGGGACTTATCTAAGAAAAAGAACATAAAAAACATGTATCATAAAATGACAGCAAACGCACAATTATTAACCACACCTAAAACAAAAACAAAAACAAACTAAGCAATCAACTAGAACAGGAACAGCATCACAGAAATTGAGATCACATGGAGGGTTAGCAACAGGGGAGTGGGAGGAGTAGAGAGGGGGAAAAGGTACAGAGAATAAGTAGCATAGATGGTAGGTAGAAAATAGACAGGGGGAAGGCAAGAATAGTATGGGAAACATAGAAGCTAAAGAACTTATAACCCATGGACATGAACTAAAGGGGGGGAATGTGGGTGGGAGAGGGTGTGCAGGATGGAAGGGAATGAAGTGGGTAAAATGCACAATAGCACAATCAATAGCACAATAATAGCACAATCAATAAAATATATTTAAAAAACACTCAATATCACTAGTCACTAAAGAAATGCAAATTAGTATCTCAAGATACCATTACATACCAAGTTAAGTTAAAACAACTGACCAATTCCAAGTGTTGGCAAGGATGTAGAGCAATCAGAACTCTCATGCATTGATGGTGGAAATGAAAAATGGTATAACTACTTTGTAAAATAATATGGTAGTATCTTATAATGCTAAACATATATTTAACATAAGACCCACGAATTCTACTCCTAGGAATTTACCCAAGAGAAGTTAAAGCACGTGTCCACATAAACATGTGTGCATAGATGTCACAGCAGACTTACTCATAATAATTTAAACCTGGAAGTAATCCAAATGTTCATTAACTGGTGAATGGATAAACAAATTGTGGTACAACCATACTATAGATTAATACTTATATTAGCAAGGAAGGAAGTATTATTAAAATGTAAATTGATCTCAAAAACATCATGTTAAATGAAAGAAGTAACACACAAAGGACTTCATACTATATGATTCCAATTATATGGAATTCTAGAAAAGGCAGAATTATAATGACATGAAGATTGGAGTTACATAAAAATAGTTGGGTGAGAGGACAGAGAGCAAAAGGAATGAACAAAATGTTTGAGGAGAGGGGACAGTTTTCTCTTTTGATTGTGGTGGTACCACTGTATATAAAATATATATATATGCAACTGTATATAGCAAAATTCACCAAACTGTACACTTAAAATTGGTGAACATTATTGTATATAATAATACTTTCATAAAAAGAAAAAAGAATTTTTTCATAAAAAGTAAATGTGAAGATATAGAAAGATCTGGACCTTTCCAAATACATAAATCTTTAAAATTTTATAAAAGAGGTAAGATTTTAGTAGACTAAAAGAATCTTTCTGACAGCTTGAAGACATTCCCAGCCAACATAAACTAACATGAAAAGACTTAAAAATTTCTTTTAAAATTTTATTTGAGAGAGACAGACAGACAGACAATTATTTGTTGTTCCACTTAGTTATGCATTCATTGGTTGATTCTTGTATGTGCCTTGACCGGAGATTGAATTTGCAACCTTAGCACATAGGGACTACATGCTAGCCACTTAGCTACACAACCAGGGCTATGACAAGACTTTTTGATAAGCTGTGCTATTGTTTATAAATAATGAATCTATTTAAAATAAACATGCACTGATTTCACCACAGTCCTTTCCTAGAAGCTATTATCAAGATAGAAGAGAAATAACACAATCTGCCCCAAAAAGGAAAAAAATATTGGACACTTTCACTTTTATAATATCAGTTTAAAGAGGTAATTAAAATTGTTTCAAGACTTTCCATCTTGTGACAGGAAAAGCGTGTGAAGACCCGGTGGGAAACGCTCTGTACTGCAGTTGATATGACCATCTGCCAGTGATCGTCTAAAACTAAACAGTAGGGCTATTTTCTTGACAACCTCTTCCTTATCTTCATTTTTTTCCTATGACTAGCAGTACTATTGAACCAGATAAATATATTTTAAATTATCCTTTAAACTTTCTCAAAGCCATTCTGTACTTTTTCTTATACACGACAATGCCAGAAACACAGACAACATGTGTACTGAGGGTGAAGTCTAAGCTGCATCTTTAGCCCATCAGACGGAGGACCAGTTAAATATCCTGATGATCTCAGAAGAGAAAGTGTAGCTATGGGCTGGATTTTGCGTATCAGGAAGAAAGTAGAGGCTGCCAATGGGACAAAGTTTTCTTGGATACTGGTTGGCCCACAAAATTCATAGTGAAAGCTGCAGAAAGTTGTTGTTTGCATGTGTTTTATTCAGCACCTCTGCATGCTTTCAAAACTTCTTCATATACAGGATCTCCCTCCAGAATTGTGTCTCCATTGATGACAACTGGGCCTCATGTTACTGGTATAGTCAAGGGAAGATCTAAAAATAGCTTTGTACATAAGTGTCCTGTGGTTGAAAATCCTGGGTTCAATTTCTGGGCAGGGTACATACCTAAGTTGTGGGTTCCATCCCCAGTCAGGGCACAAACAATCCATGGTCCAGGCACATATGAGAGACACCAATCAATGTTTTTCTCTTACATTGATGTTTCTCTCGCTTTCTCTCTCCCTTCCTCTCTCTCAAAAAGCAATGAAAAAATGTCCTCTGATGAGGATTAAATCAGTCAATCCATCAAAGTCCATGAGTCACTCCCTTCCTGTGTAATCCCTGTCTAATACAACATTCCATGTCAGCGCTGGACTGAGTTGCAATTAGCTCAACAAGGCAGAGGACGGAAAGTTTCTTTTGGTAGGTCCAGGCTACCTGAGGTCAGAATAGGGGAAAAAGCCATAGAAAAGAAGGGAAGGAAAAGGGGGATAGACAGAAGGTATAAATAAATCAATATGAGGGATGGGGTACAATGGGCTGATAAGCACTTGAATTCAGTGTTGGCATTACAAATACTATTTTAATTATAAGAAGGTGAACGCAATCTCTAAATATGAATGTCTTCTAATGTTGTCTTGAACTTGATACTTGGTGCTTTCACAAGCCCAATCAACTTCAAAACTCTAAAAAGCCTTCACTTCCTTCTGCAGCTTCTGTCCTCATTTTTAATGACTGCTAGAAAATGATCTCAATCTCTAAAATTCAACTGAAAATCTTGGACATCACATACATTATGTGAATTGCTATACTGTACCCTTCTCTAGTCAATCTGGATAAGAAATTTAAGAGAAGAAATAATAAGTAAAAGAGGAAAACACGAGGGGAAGAGAAAGACACGAAAAGCCGAGTAAGGCACAGAGAGCCTAATATCCCATTATCATTCACCCAGGACCAGGTCAGAGCTCCAAAAGTTACTCCAAAGTAGTTTAGGTTTCCATAGTACCTTATGCTAGTCTATAAACTTTTCCCTTAATGTTGTACCATAACTTGTAAAGCCAATTAACACAAGGTTCTGTTTGATGCTTTTTCTTTAACAGATACCACAGGACAATGTTTTAATTTTTGTCTCTAAAACTATTGTGGAGGGAGGAGAGAGAAGTATATCACAGCTGACAAATGAGACATCCTGACTGCTTCAAGATTGTTTTTTCTCTTCCCCTTTTCTATGACTTACAAACCCTAGTAAGACTTCTATAATCTTGCACCATCATGAAGTTTTTCCTTGTAAAGCTTTAAAGATCCCAATTTCCTACTAAAACAAACAAACAAACCCAAAAAAACAAACTCTGACCACATTCAAAATCCTAAATAATCTGATATTTCTAATCTTATTTGGTAGGACACATTTTTTCTTCACAATAAAGTTGCTTGATCACAAGAAAGTAAGTCTGAAATACTGTTTAAAGCATGCAGCAAACACAGGAAATGGACAGAATGTAAAGGGATATGTTGAAGGGGAGACACCTGGAGTCTGAGAAATAAAGGCCTGCCTGTCAATTTGCTCCCAAATGGTGTAAAAGAAGACCACATGATGAGAGATATGTGAACTGTAAAAACAGAAAAGCCAGCAAAAGCAGGGTCCATTTTAATCGTGCTAGAATCCGCTCAGACTTCAGCTTTTGAGAATTAGGGTGCATCCCAGTGGTAATGACTCACTACTATGATTCATAAAACGGTAGAAAATGAAGAAGTACAGAGATATGGATGTTCCAAAGTCTCACTGAAGAACCACAAAAAGAACTCACATAAAGTTCAATAAGTAAGAAATATTTCCTGAAAGGAAAAAACAAGTACTAATGTATAACAAGATTAGTGACATTGAAATACATAAGGAGTATCTCAATTTTTTAAGTTCTCTCACCAAAGAAATTAAGAGGAACAGTTAAACATCACGGTGTGAACATGATGGAAGTAGATGTATACACTAACATTTTTTTTTAATTTGTTAGTTAAACTGAGATATTTCACTTGGCTATTATAGCCAAGCTTTCCAATGACAATTTTGCAACCTTTCATGAAAACAGTAGTTTTTATTTTTACTTTATTTTATTATTTTATTTTTGGTTTTATAAAGAGAGAGAGGAAGGAAGACAGAGAGAAAAAGAGAAACACTGATTTGTTGTTACTTATTTACATGCTCATTGGTTGATTCTTGTATGTGCCTGGACCAGGAATCGAACCCCCAAGCTTGGTGCATGGAGATGATGCTCTAACCAAATGAGCTACCCCCAGCCAGGGCAAAACAGTAGCATTTCAAACGCTACATGTTGGTTTTAAAAACCAGAATTGCCAAGGGAGAAATGCAACATAAAAACATGTTATCAGTGATATACGTGAATACTCTCAAAGTAATCTTTAAACAAAACCGAATGCCCCTTACCCTTTCCAGAATAGAAAGGTTACAGGTGGAATCTCTGATGGATCACAAAACAGAATTGAAAAGTGACAGCTGTTCTAGGCAAACTAACTTATTATTGCTCCTCCTACTAAGCCAAACACTATTTTCCTTTTCAATCCAGGAAAAACAATTTAGTCCTCATTCCTTTCTATGATACCACTGGAAAGAGAGTGTGGGATCCAACCTAATAAAATACTTTACTGATGTGATTTATCAACCTCTTCCTCTTCTAATTAGTGGGATATTTTAAAGTTATATATTCAGAAACATTTATAATCATGCAAGAATGAGTGACACAGAGAGAGAAAAACTAGTCTAACCCAAATAATTGGGTTAGCTTAATTGGCTAAAATAAGCTAAATTCAAAGTTGGCAGCTTTCCAGAAAACATGAGTAAAGTTTTTGGTTTCTATGACAACAGATAACTTATGACTTAAGTTTTACACAAATGACCCCCCCTTTTTTTAACAAAAAGCTCTTTCTCTTAAAAAATACATAATGCCAGATTAAAATAAAATTACTTCCTTAATGCATACAGTATGTTAGGAGAACTATTGGTTTTAATATTAAAAAGTGAAATTTCATCAACATGTTTTCTAACATTCTTCTAAAATACACTGAATACCATCTGTGCATTTCTTTTTGGTAGTAAGAATTTTATTTTCTTTTTAGCATTTTATTTAACATAAAAACCAAAAAAAGGGAAGTCATTTGATATATGTGAGGGGAGAAGTCACATTGAGCAAGAGACATCTGGGACTAGCTGTGGCTTTTTGAATCTCACACTTTAATCCTATAATCAGTAATGTATAAACCAAATATTCACAATTAATTTTAATATCCTTTTATAATTATCATTATCTAAATTATAGCATATTATATTAAATATTTCATTATAAAAATGTGGTTTTCTAGAAAAAATAAAATATTAAGTTCAAAACAAGCACCAATATTTGTGGTACATCATGAAGGAAAACTAGGTATGATTTTCACTGATATAAACCATTTTAAGTAAACACAGTATCATCTAATCATGGTGAAACAATAATAAAAAAGGCTGATATGAAGATGTGTCCCTGGCTAAATTAATTACTGTAAAAAGTGAAAATTCAATTGCCTCAGAAGTGTTTACTAATAGTGGAATTATTTAAGTGTTAAATTTACGTGGGAATTAGATCTCAAATACTATATAATTCTATTTACTCATTTTTTAAAAAAGATTTTATTTATTTATTTTTAGAGAGAGGGGAAGGGAAGGAGAAAGAGAGGGAGAGAAAGAAACATCAATGTGTGGTTGCCCCTCATGTGCCCACCACTGGGGACCCAGCCTGCAAACAGCAACCCTTTGGTTTGAAGGCCTGCACTCAGTCTGTTGAGTCACACCAGCCAGAGCTCTCTTTACTCTTCTGAAAGAAGAGAATTTTATGTTAAAAATTTGTTAAACTTCTGATTCTTTTAAAAAAATTAAAACAAACCCCTTACTACCTGTTAAGCATGTGTACTGAAAAAGACTGTGACCACAACATGCATATTTTAGATTTTAAAAAGATTATAAAGAGACAAAAAATCTGACTGCCAATTCTAGAGTATTGAATGTCACAAAATGATACTATCTGAGGTAATTGCAAGCTCTTAATTCAAAACCAGGAGTCTGAGAACAGAATAAAGGAAGAAAATGAGATGTCCTAAAACAATGAGTCACGTAATGAGTTATTAAAGAAGTATTTGCATAATGAGAAAAAAATCAATCAATAGTAAATTAACACAATGGAATAGCTTACTATAAGGTACTTTGCAAATTCTTCAGTGTTTTAGGGAAATATCCAAAAAAGGATGAGCCCTTCACTAAGAAAAACAAAATGGACTATTAATGAAAAATTCTCAAACTGCTGTAAGGATGAAAGCAATGAACTATCTATTTTTCGCAGGCTCGTTACACAGCTGTCAATCAAGCTGGAAGTTTAGAGATCTTAGCTCCCACAGGCAAAGGAAGCGAAGGCAGGGATGGCAGAGGGGTGTAAGGTTTTAAGAGCACAGTTGCTGGGTAGCTGACTGGGAGCAGAGGTGAAGGCCTCTGTGAGGTAAAAGAGATAAAGAATCGCCCCCTCCCGACTTCTCCCAGTCCCAGAGTCCAGTGGAAGTGTTTGGACATTCTTATGTTGATACAGTTTTTTTTTTTTAAATCAACTAGTGAACCACACAGATTGTCAACACGGGAGGAAGATGTACAACATCCACCACGAGTGGAAACCTGACAAACCCCACCAACCAGGCCCAAAAATAAGCCCAGAGAGAATTTTTTTTAAAAAAGCACATAAAACAGTTGTGTGATAGTAAAAGCTCCAGTTCTGAAGATGAAGGATCCCAAGCAGATTATCTGGGACACGGAAAAACTGGGTGAGATGGGTTTAACCCACTGCAACAGCCACAGTTAAATGAGAAGGTACTGAAAGACAAATGTGAAAAGCTAAGTGAAACCTTTGAATGTGTTCTCTGACTCTACCAAAAAGAGAATCCAGATATTTACAAAGAACTGAGAAAGCTAGAAGTAGCATATGAATAGAAGAGGGCTCAACTTGGCCAATATTTTGATGCTGCCAAGAATGTTTGGCATGTGGAAGTGGATAGTACTCCTTTGCTAGATACGCCACATGCTCCTTCCAACATCTTGATCCAGGACATTCCAATTCCTTCTTGCACGAGCTGTTTCACGATTGCCCCCTGGCAGAAAACCTCCAGGTCTGCTCCAGGTCTGTTCCAAGTCTAACCCTAGTCTACCTTCTCTTCAAGTCTTGAAAATGTATGGCCATAAAGTGGGTTTTGCCTTAGATCTGCCCTCTCATTGGTAAGATGAAGACATGTTATAGTCCTGAACTGGCTCAACGGGGTTATGATAATGATGTTTCCAGCACCAGTGAAGATGATGGCTATCTGAGGCATGGATCAAGATAAGCATAATGACAGTACTGATGACAGTGACACTGACAGATCAGATGGAGAAAGTAAAGGGGATGAATTTGTGCACCATGATGATACTGGCAGAAACAACAATGAAGAAAAAAAAATCCAGGTCTGAGAGTACGATTTGCAGATATGACTGGGAAATCAAGCAAGAAAAAGAACATTAAGGAGCTGACTCCTCTTCGAGCCACGATGCTCTGAATGGCAGGTCAGGAAATCCCTGAGGAGGGTGGGGAAGTAGAGGGATTTTCAGAGGATGACAACGAAGGTGATTCTGATGATTCTGAAGCAGAAAAGCAATCACAAGAACAGCGTAAAGAGGAATGAATCTCTTTCTGATGGCACATCTGCTTCTTCACAGCAACAAGCTCCCCTACCATGTTTCCCCTTCTCAGATACAAACTTCCCATGCCAAGACCACCTCCTCTTGGGCCACCTCCTGCTCCATCTTTACAGCCACCTGGGCCGCCTCCAGGAGCTCCTCTGTCCCTGAGGCTACCTGGAATGCCAGGATTCTGAGGGCCTTTACCCCAACTTTCACCTCCAGGGTCACCACCAGGCCCACCACCTGGCCCTCCACCAGGTCCACCTCCAGGTTTGCCTCCTGGCCCTCCTCCTTGGGGGACACCACCAAGGGTACCTCCTCCTGCACCTCCAGGTATCCTTCTACCTCATCCTGGCATGATGTGTCCACCTTTGGTGACTCCACTCAGACCTGCCCAACCTGGGAACCTCAGCTCCCTTGCTAAACCCAGGAGTTTTAGGTGCTCCACCCGACTTGGTTCAGTCACCCAAGGCAGATGATACGAGTGCAGCCACCACTAAGAAGGATGCCACAGCAACTATCATTGCCAAGTCACAAATCACTAATCCCAAGGCAGAGATTACTTGATTTGTACCCAGTGCAGTGAGGGTCCAGGAGAAAAAAAGGGCTACTGGTGCTCCCCAGAGAAAGTCAGAGGATGATTCTGCTATGCCTCTTACCAGAGCAGACTCCAAATGTGGTCCATTTGTTCCCATGTCGGCACAAACTAAGGATGAGTGTATGAAGACTTTATGAAGGAGATGGAAGGGGTCCTGTGACAACTTGGATGCCTGAACATGCTTCTGTTCACATCATTGGTTGATGCATAAAGAAGCTCTTAGGAAACTTAGGCAAAAGAGCTACTTTCCCCGTCAGGGTATTTTCTAATTTCAGCTGAAGCAATATCTTAAAGTTTAGCCTTGTTGAGAATTTGCTGCATAGAAGAGAGAGTATTACTCAGAACTTGGTTACTGAAACAGTTCTGCTGACATCCATTCCCTTTCATGCCACCATTTTCATACTGTTTCTTTTCCTCTCCAATTCTTTGGAAACTTGTGATCAGGGAAATCTTCGTTACTTATATGTTCTGGTTCTCTTGTGTGCTGTGGGCACTGAAGTAGATATTTTGCGGTAGGGGGAACAGTTTATTTTACCCCATCTTGCCTTCTGTTTATTTTAATATTTTCTTGTAAATATTTTGTAATATTGTACTAAAATGGATCACAACGTGATTTCCTAACAGAAAGCAAGATGTGTGGGAAGGAAATGTACAATTTTTGACTAAAATTATTTCTCACTAACGTAAACTTTGAGTGCTTCATGAAATAAATAAATGTTCTACTGCAAGAAAAACATAAGTTGGTAGGTCATGTGGGCATGACATTAGACTAGAGAGAGCCTGGCAGTTGTGTCCCATAGATTCAGTCTGACCCCAGGCTGTCTCTAAGTCACCACAAGTCTTAAGAATACCAGGTGGCTCAGATGGTTTAAAGACCTCACAGTAGAGTTTAGCATCATTGTCCTGAAGTAAATCAGGTGTCTGGGTATTTGAGAAAGTACTTAGGGAGGGGGAAACCAAGTGACTTCAATCCCCAGAATTTTGGCTGTAAGCTGTGGGGAATGAAAGATTAAGTTGTATATGAAAAACACACACAAAAGAAATAATATAGAGAACATAAAGGAAGGAGAAAAGTGAGCAGGCTTAAAGTAATAACACAGTAGCTCAAAATATCATTTACCAGGAAACAAGTTACAGTGATAGCTTACTTAAAATTAAACTGTCTACAGTAGAATGCATAGTTATTTCCAAAGGTCTCCTTGATGTTTACATATTACTATAAATCTACTCTGTAATTTTCTTAGTCTTTTCTAAGAAAGAAATTAAAATTACCCCATTTTCGGACTGTAAGATGCACTGGACCATAAAACACATCTAGGTTTTAGAGGAGGAAAATAGGGAAAAAAATTTTGAAGCAAACAATGTGGTAAAATATTTAATAACCTAAATATGCTAAATAGGTGACACTGCTATACCGCCACCCCCCACCCCACAGCGAGCCAGGTAAGCTACATTCAGACTATAAGGTGCACCCCCGTTCCCCCCAAATTTGGGGGGAGTACGTCTTAGAGTCCAAAAAATATGGTATATTCCATATATTTGTTATAAACTTATGTTTATATAAATTTGAGAGTTCAAATTGAAGTAATGAATAAAAGATAAAGTTCAATTTCATGTTCTAGATGTATTTTTAAATACCTCATTAGACTTTAAGACAAACACTTACTAAGATTTAAGAAAATGATATAGAACAGCACGGGGATGGGTGAGATAAAGACATTCTAGGACAAAGGATGAGCATGCCACCCAAATCTTCAGCTCATTGCCGTCTCCCTTCTCTGGCCACACACCCCAATGAGTCCTTTGTCAGTTCCAATCCACCTGACTTTCCACTTGGCCTTATTTTTTCCCTTGCATGACAATGTCTCCTTACAAAACAAGCAGAATATCTCTCATTATTGTTAGTAAACCCAACTTCTTCATTTTCTTTTTCTGTCATTTTTTCCTATAATGAGTTAAACTACTAATGCAATTTAAAAATAATACCAACAAGAAACTCAGTTAAAATGTTCATCAGAATTTCCTTAAAAACTGAGACAAATGGGCCTCTAAATTATTCATGTAACTAGCCCTTTTTTATCATTAAGGGATTAGCATTGAGACAGGAGCTAACATGGTTTTAAAAGATGTTGGAGACAACTGAATATGACCCATAAGCTAAATATGACATTTTTCCTAAAGTTTCTTCAGAAAAGAAATAGGGAGAAGAGGGAATCACACTTACAAGTCCACTTATGGCTACAATCCAGATGTAGGAACCAGAGGTGAAAAGCTATAAAAGAAAAGAAAGGCAACTAAAAATGAAATTCAACTGCCAGTCACAGCTTACTAATTTTTATGTAAATATAATCATAACCATTTATGGTAAGGATTACTAATATATCATAATATAAACAAATAGAAATTAATAAATATCAATTCTGTTATTTAAAAGACAATAATGTATTAATTTCACTTTTTTTTAAACCAAGCGTTCCACCTTTCATAGCCTAAAATGGATTGGCTGAACCTGGCTCACTGCCATGCAAAGAAAAATAAGCAAAATTCACATATACTTTTATTTACAAATGTGCATTAAACAAAGTGAAATACCACATATAAAGGAATTATTAGAATTAACAACATAAAAAATAAGTAGTCACCATCCAAAGCTTGTTGTTAGGTAATAACATGCAATATTAGTTCACACAACTCTCTCATTTTTACTCCTTATCACTGCTACTCTAAATTTAGATGGGAAGACCTCTCTGCAAGCATCTTAGGTCCATGTTCAATGCCACTCTGTTTAACTGTTGATATTCTCATTCCAGTTCCTCTATGGAAAAGTAAACTAAGTAATGATATCAAAGTTAAATGACAAAAGTAATTAGAATTAAGTCTAATGAAATCTCTCCATTTGCTTTCCAAATCATTTATATCTAAGTACTGTACTCAAGGGTTTTTAAAAAGTCGTAAGACACCTATCTCAAAGTATTCCTGCACGAAAGTAAAGATTTGTAGCCTAGTGTTTGTTCACATTTAGATCTTTAGATCAGGAATTTAAGTACTTCTGTTCATACAGAGAGAAGCAAGATACCCGGGTTCATTGCTGACATTATGCTAAACCTCGAAGTTCTATACATTTATCAAGGATACACAGAAAAAACATATACACACCAAGAAAACATATAATATACAAAGATGACAAAGCACAGGTAAAAGGTGGCCGACCAGCTTTGCTCTAGTGCTAGCTTAAGTAAAAATGAATGTTTGTTGCAACTTTAAATTTAATCCCTTCATCTAAAATTCAATTCTTTGATCTAGTATGCATGGATCCCTCTTCAGTGTAAATGACTGACAATACCAAGGATAAGAATTACCTTATTTAAAAGAAAATATTTTCCTGTAGTTTTCTTCTAAAAATATAAAGAATAAAATAGCTAATCCTTTCATAGCACTTATTGTGTGCCAAGCTGTGATCTTAATGCTTTTCATATATTAAACTTACTGGATCTTCCTAATCACCCAATATGGTAAGTTCTAGTATTACCTCTATTTTACCTGTGAGAAAATGGAGATGTCAAGTAATTTGCTCAAGGTCAAAGAGCTGGTGGGTAGTGGAGCTGTGCGTGTACACCCAAGTGGTCTGGCTCCACAGCTTTGTGTCATAACTGCTCCATGCAACTATGTCTCATACGTAAGAAAGATAAGCATATGAACTGTATTGGTAAACAAATTTGAACTCTTAAGTCCCTCATCTTATTGTATGTTTGGTCCCAATTGTGTCTGCTTACACTTTGACAGTGTGTATGCTTTTTCTCATTGCTGGGCTCCTTGACAGCAGGTGTCACAATTCCATTTTACCTTCCACAGTCCCTAGCATATGGCATTTCATGATCGGCTCTCAAGCATTTCTGTTTTTCTGATAATGATTAAAGTCATTCATTCATTCATTTACCAAATGTCTGTGGCTTCAAGAAGCTGCTGTGTGGAAGACAGTAAGGAACAGAAACATGTGCAAAGATTTAAAGGGGAGGGAGGAGGAGAGGGAGGGAGAGAGAGGAAACAAAAACTTTGAGAATAAGGGGTTGATACTCACTTCAGGATGGGGAGGGCTGGGAGTTGACACTGGATAGGCAAGAAGAACCCTGGATACCATTCATGCTAAGGACTTTAGAGTTGACCAAAAAGCCAACTAAGGCATCTCCACCTATACTTTCTGATACCAACTTCTACCTCACCAAAAAACAAAATAAAAAATTCACATAATCTCTGAACACCTATGGTGATAGCTACAGAGACATAAATTATTGATTAATAAGAATCAATGGGCTTAGTTTTTGTTATCTGTCCACATTACTTTAAACATCCAATACTATTATCTCTAATGTTTCAAATGACCTGGGGAGATGAGGGCTCAGAAAAGGTAAATAATTATCAGAGCAAATAATTAAACCAAGTCCACTTGGTTCCAAAGACTTTACACAATGCTTCACTGAATTCCTAGTCCATAATTAATAAAACAATGTTTTTCACTCTCAAAGATGGTATATAACATTAGAGTTGGATGGAACTATAGAGTCAACATGAGCTTCAGAAGACTTCTATAATGTGACCCAAGTCACAAGCTAGTGAGTGCCACATTAGAACTAGAACTTTGGTTTCCCACCCCAGGTCCATGACTCTCTTCTACCACTCTCTGTCTTCTTTTGTAACATCTTAAAAAAGAAAAAAAAAAAACATGTCATAGCAAACCCTAGTAAACAGTAATCTATAGAAATGTGCCATTAGGTTGTAAGAACATCAGGAAGGACGGGGCACTGTCGTGCTATGCAGGTTGGGAGATGAAGAATAAATATAGTTCATGAGAGATGGTTGTAACAGTAAAAAAGATCCACCCCAGATGAGCCATTGATAACACACGACAGCAGACTAGAGAAGGTAGAGGAAATGCTAAAGGTTAAAAGGGGAGGGAGGAGGGCATTCTACAGAGACACTGTATCCGGTTTGATATGTGTGGGAAAAGGAATGTTATGAGCATTGACAGTGGATCAAAAGGCGAAGCTATGCATGGTACTACAAAAAAAAATAGCAGAATAAAAATTTTACATCAAAAGCTGTGAGAATGAAAGACAAGTGACAAGTATTATAGATAAAAAACTAAAATCATATGTATCATCTACCAGTGGGCTTGGAAGCCAGAAGAGTGATCAATATTTACCGAATACTAGTGAAAATAACCTTTTTCAATTTAAGTCAAATGATGAGCACCCCCATGGTCTTCACATCAAACCATTTAGCAGATGGTGACACTGCTATCTTGTCTATGCAAGACACAAGTTATAAAGTCGACAACACTTCTAGCAAAATCCAAAGCTCAGGTTGGTAAAGCAGATCTAATTTAGTCTTCAGAGCTTTATCTGTGACACCATATTCAATAAATTAATTTTGACAGTGATTTTCCACTTTCTACCTTTTGGCTCTTCTCACATGTTTCCACTTCATACTATGATTTTTTTAAAAAAAGTACTTATACGTAATTGTACAATGAAATTAAAATATTTTCCACTGATACAAATTACAGTGAAAACTCTTATCAGATTCTAAAGTCTATGAAAGTATTCTAGTATCTTTTATACTTTGATGTTCTCATTCTATAACACTTCCTTTGAACATTTGATATAGATCATGAAGCCAAACTTATGGGGAAAAAACATTGTTTTCAAGGAGATCAAATGAGAAAAAGACCAAAAAAAAAAAAAAAAGATCTGGTTAAAGAAACGTGAACATAAAAATGCATACTATACCTGTAGTCCCAATATATAAATCAATGTCTTGTTTGAGATGGACAACGGGCCCAGAATATGTGCCACTTGGACTCTCGGTATGGAGCAGTAAAATGGTACAAACAGAGCAAACACAGGTGCCAGGCTATGCAAACAAATAAAGAAAAATCACTATAGTGTAATACTCAATTTAAAAATACCAATGGCAATGGCAAAGGTGTATTTGATATAACACTGCTTATAATTTTACTTCAGTCTGAAAAGTAGGGTCTTAGATACACAATTTGCTCTCTATACGTGCATTGCGTCTGAGATAATTTGTACTTCTTTAATTCTTGCCTACTATTCCAAAACTATTGCAAAGAAGTGGTTTAGCATCTACTAATTAATTTTCAGGCATTGTGAGAAAATTTTAATTTGTTGCTATGATTCTTCCAATGAATAACTTAAAATGTAATAGAAGAGACTAGACAAACCAAAAGCAACAAACATAATACATCGTCGTCAAGTCCAAAAGACTCATCTCAGATTTTGTCCACGTATCACCACAGCACATGAAACCACATACCACTCCTGCCTCCACTGCACAAATCCCTCCCTCATTTTGCCTTAATCCCTGCTTCTTGCTGGTCTCCCTATGATTTCTCCTACCACTTTTCTAGTCTCTCCAGGGTTCCATTATCATCTTTTTTTCTTGCTCCAGTCTCTCCTTGTATAATCACAAGCCTTCTTTGGCTTCAATTAAGACAATGAAGTCAGTCCCAAACTGTCTGCCTGTCCCCTTACCTGGATCATGAAACTCACTTTGATAACCTCAATTGAACATATTCAAAAGTTGTAAGCCGTAAGACAGTCTTCTCTCTAATCCATCTCAACATTGTTAACAGTATTCTCTCCTCAAAACACAACTCTAATCATGTCACAACACTGTTTAAAACCTTTCCTTCCACAGCTCCCAGTATCCAGAGAATAAAGTGAAATATTAGCAAAGACCTAAAATTTTTTATTAGTGAAGTTTCCCACAACTACAGTCCTCCGAGTTCCCTGTCCTCTCACCACACTGCCCCCAAAGACTCTCCGTAGGCACATTAGGCCCTTTTAACTATTCACTTCACAGGTTATTCTTTCAACCTAAATGTTCCTTCCACTGTCCTGTTAAGGAAACTTATGGTATATGACAGAACTGAACTCTTTTCAGGAATTTCTCCAGTCCTCTTGGTGGCTGCTAGCTCTCTTCTTTGCCCTGAAAGCTACCTCAGTTTCACTGTTTCAATGAATCACCTGGGGACTCGGTGAGAGGCAGTAGGCCAGGTACAGGAGCTCCATCTATACCTATGAGTAAAAAATAGTTGCTAACCCCAAGGAATTAGCTCCAGGATAAAAAACTCACATTCTTACAAGGGCCAGCCAGACAACAGGAGTGAGTAGAATGGTTCGGACTTAGACTTGCACCCATTCTCCATTAAACCCTTGGCGTAATAACTCAGTCTATTTTTTTTCCCATTTTGCGGGGGTCGGGGGGAGTGGCATCAGTACAAAGAACTATTTCTTTATCATAAGAAAATACAAGAAATATTCTTCACTTCCACAAAGAAATGTTCTCACTACCCTTTTTGTAGAAACACAGGACCCCCTTGGTCTCTTGTGTGTTTTCCCATAGTTGACAGAGATTGTGTTATTTAAAAAAAAAAATCCACTGTGCTTTCAATTCTAATATTAAAAATAAAACAAAAGCAAATGTACACTGTAAATGTGATCAATAGCAAGAGGATCACCAGGACATCTACAACAAATAGTAAATGCTAGAATAAAGAAAACCCCAACCAGTAAACTCCCAAGTGCCAGACACTGAGTCAGGTCTGAAGATACAAAGATGCATAAGATACAGCCTCTTACAATCTTATAAGAAGGATGACAGGGACAGGACAGCAGAGGTATGTAGACAGCACAGTGAATCAGTCAATGGATGCCTCATTCCTATGGTCCTCCTTTTAGACTGAGCATACCCCATGGCAAGGAAGGAAATGTATCTCCTTGGTCCTCCCAGCACCTGGCACAGTGCTTGACATGGCATACAAGCTCATCAAATTAGGGGCAATAAAATAAACCTTATTCTTGAACACTTTAACTGTATAGGATTTTTAAAAACCTACCATTACATTATTAATTCTGTAAGAACAAGCCATGTTCTACTTAGTGTTGAATCCCCTAGTGCTCAATACAGATCCTAACACATAATACGCTCTCATTATTGTTGGATTAAAAAAATTTAGCAAAGCAATTTTAATGAGCAGAGACTTATTTAAATTGTCATTCTTAACACTACACAAGAGAACAGTTGTTTTTTCCCCCCCCCAATTCAAATCATCTAACCCCCAACACAGGTGGCTGAGCAGTTATGTATTCTTTTCATTAAAAAACACAAGTTAGCCCTCGCTGGAGTAGCTCAGTGGGTTGAGCGCAGGCTGTGAACCAAAGGGTCACTGGTTCGAATCCCAGTCAGGGCACGTGCCTTGGTTGTGGACCAGGTTCCCAGTGGGGGCCACATGAGAATCAACCACACATTTATGTTTCTTTCCCTCTCTTTCTCCCTCCCTTCCCCTCTCTCTAAAAATAAGTAAATAAAATCTTAAAAAAAAAAAAAGAACAAAAAAAGTACAAGTTAGCCACTCCTGGGCCTAAAATCCTCCAGTGATTTTCCACCATCCAGTAAAAGCCAAAATCATGACAAAGATATACAAGGCCCGTGTACCTGCCTCACGCCGGTTCTTCTACTCCTCCGTCTCCCTGCCCTGACGCTGGCTGGTCCAGTCCCACTGGACCAACGTATGGCTCACTGAAACAGTGCTAGGCATGGGGGGGGGCCCAAAAAATCCCAGAATTTATTTATAAAATATTGTGTATATATTCTTACATGTTTAAACTCCAGTCACCTTCAAAGTACAATACACCTATTGAGATGTTTTTTACACTGCTCAAAACAGTTTTTGAACTGGTCGATTTTGATGCCTTTTGGTGCTTCTGCTGTTTTTGTTTCATCTCTTCCACATCAGCAAAACATTTCCCTTTAAGGATTTTTTTTTTTCCATCAAGAGAAACAAACAAACAAAAAAGTCTCTCAGGGCGAGATCGGGTGAATAGAGATGGTGGGGCACAGGGGTCATGCCATTTTTAATCAAAAACTGCTGAACACTCAGTGCAGTATGGGCAGGTGTGCTCGTAAATCACCCATCATTAAATAGGCACATATGTTGAAAGAGTTTTCAAAAACTCACTGAAGCCAAATGCAGCCTCTCACAACAATGCCAACTGGTGAACTGATACCAATGGGTTCCTAGAACACTCACCTAGCAGGGGAAGCATATATACTACAAGGTACCCACCCTCCGGAAGGTGACCCCAGGTTTTTGTGTCTCCCCTCATATGTTGTGCCCAGGGTGTGTGTATTGCTCTCCCCCTACTCCTGGCCACCTTCACACAGACATGTGCATCACTTACTCCCTTACACCACTTAGGTCTTTTTTCAAATAGCATCTTCTCAGAAAAACCCTTCCAGACTGCAGTGCCTGCCACACCTCACAGCCCCATCTCTACTCTGCATGCTCTATTTCCCTTCTTCCATAGCACCTATAACTGGCTACTATACTACATGACTTGTTCATCATCTGTCTTGCTGACTAGAATGGAAGGATTTTTGTCAGTTTTGTTTGCTACTTTATCCTCACTACCTAGAACTGTGGCTGGCACAGAGTACTTGCTCAATAAACATTTGCTGAATAAATTTCTCTTTAAAATCACTAAGCCATACACAATTTGCCTTTTACTTTAAAAAGCTCCTTCCCTTGTTTTATTATTTTTAATAGGATTAAAATACATGGTTTCATATATATACTCAGAACATGGCCTGTAGGTCTCTTGGTAACAGTAACTACATTTTGGTTGCACTTGAGGTCTCTTACCACAGAACATGTTCTTTAAGGTAGTTAAACTATAGAAATTCATTTGTTTACATTTAGCAATAAAGTATGAATAGTGATATTACAATAAAAAATCTGAAGCAGAGTTTTGTTTGAAGTTATATTTCAATGTAAACTAAAAAAAATTGATAGGAACTTTAATGACCACAGTTCATGTCTCATATACCAATCAAAGTTCTGAAATTTCTTAGAAGTTATTAACTACTGGGTAGTTTTAAATGATGACTAAATACTAGACCACATATACCCATAACACAAAAGCACACATTTCAGACCATGGTTATATAGGTTGTTTTGTAGAAATTTTCCATTGCTATTTCTATCCACACAGACTTCACAAAATATCATGTAATTAGTCACTGACCAATTCTCTTTTCTTTATTTTATAATAACATCTGTTCTTTATACTGTCAACAATCTGACATTCAATTTGATATTTTTCATATTGTGAGTAGCTAACTTCTGGAAGCCCTGTCTGGCACAAGTATATGAGACTGAAGTATAGACAAGAGGAAAACAGGTTATAAAGAATCCATCATTCTTCCACTAATATTTATTATTTACTATATACTCACAACTATACTCAATAGAATAATAAAATGATAGAAACACTCAGCTCAGGTCACAAATGTCTATCTTACCTCTTATACAGAAAATGACATTGACATCACTTTTATAATACAACTAAAAAAAATCCTGGTAACTTTCAGCAACAATAAAAATAAGGTTTATGAGCTCATGAAATTATCTGAGTCTAAAACCTCAATAGCACCTTGCAAAAAAATTGCTCCATTACCTCTTCTTTATACACTTGACTACTATAATACTAAAAAAGAGGTAGTCTAGTTTGCTAGTATATTTACCTAGTTGAGTTCTTCATTGTATAACAATGTTTTACTTAATAAAAATTATTTCAAATATTAAAGACCAAAACATCCCACTAAGATGGCCCTTAGCAAAATGAAAATCTTCAACAGTGTCTTCTTTAAATATTCTTCAATCCAAATTTTAAAGGAACTAGTTCTAGAATGTATTATCACATTTATCCATCAAATCATAAAATCTCTATTTTCCCCTCATAAAATTTTTTTGCACTGGGAATTATTTAGTTCAATGACTTTATAGACTGTGGGGTGGAAGGCCAAAGTATTACTCTTCTGTTTGACAAGGTTTCTCCACATTCTTCAGCATTTGAGAGTTAGGAAGAACCTAATAAGCTTCTAAATGGAATAAAACCACTGAGAGGCTAAAATCACTTGGCTGGCTTTTTTTCTTTGTTGTTGTTTTTCAATCATCACCAGAGGACATTTTTTTCATTGCTTTCCGAGAGAGACGAAGGGAGAGAAAAATATCAGTGTGAAAGAGACACACTGACTGGTTGTCTCCCGTACAGGTCCAGACCAGAGCCAGACCACAGATTGAACCCATGACCCAGACGTATGTCTCAACCAGGAATGGAACCTGCAATCTTTTGGTTATGTGACTAGGTTCCAACCAACTGTGCCCCACCGACCAGGACTCGCTTAGCTCTTTTTGACAGACTCTTAAAATAAAAGGGCCTCTGAGGTCATAGAGCTACAGATTCCTACCAAATGATTCAAAACTCTCTACACCACCTTTCAAAAAAGTCATTCAGTTTACGCAAGCATATAAATAAGAAGCAGCCTACTGCATGTTTTTATGGTCCTAAGTTTTGGAAACTAAACTCATATTTTGATTTGAAAGCTGACTTCAGTAGCTTACTTTTACTGCCTTTCCTTCTATTCTCCGGAGTTAGAAAGATTGACATATCCAACCTAAACCCCTTCTACAGGGGGGTTCTATGTCTTCCAAATGCATGAAAATAATGATCATATCCCTGCCAACCCTAAACATTTTCAGTTTATTCAATCATTTCACCTAAGACCTAGAAACCAGACCACTCACCATTCCAGGCATGCTCTAAGTCATCCATGCCCTTTTAAAATGCAGCACCCAGAGCTGACTGGGAATGCCTAGATTGGTCCTGGATAAGCATAAATATCACCTCATTTGTTTTGAGCACTATATTTCTATTAATTTAGCCTACAAGTAAATTGCATTTTGATAGCCATGTTACATTGTTGATTTAAAAGGTCGACTAAAACTAAGGTGAATAGCATAGATCTCCTTCATCTTATGTAAAGAGGCTCAATTTAAGCTGCAAAATGTCCCCTTCAACTTTTCCTATCATTCATGTGTCTGTGTAGTCACTGATGTAGTCAAGTTAGCCTCCTGCCTAAAAACATCAACGAATCCCTGTATATGTGCAAAACAGCATCTTTCACCCACTCACCACAGAAACTTTTGTTTCTTTCTCATAAGCTATTGAGCAAACTACCCACTGTATCAAGTTTCCAGGTAGATAAAACTGTCAAAGTTGACATTTTCCCCCCTTGAAACACTTAAAAACTCATACTTTAGATACAAAATTGTCAGTAACTATGATTCATCTTTTTTTCTAGTTAAGGTCTACTGCTTCAGTCTCTTTCACATACTTTTTTTAATAATTAAATTTTTATAGAAAAAATTTGTAAAGTTTCATAGATATCAGCAATTCATAAATTCCAAGGGGTTTTTAGATAACTACTCAAAAAAATCACTAACAAAAATTTCACTTCCTTTTTTTTTTTTTAAAAAGTTACATGCATACAGGAGACTAACTGATCATTATTATGCCCAGTCAGTCACAGGGTGACAGAAAAAAAGTCACCACCATAAAAGGATGCCTGCCTAATCTTTCTTAGAACAACATGCCAAGGTTAACCTACTTCAATTTGGTCAAATCCTGACTGCCACTACACAGAGGCCTGAACAAGTCATTAAGAGGTAAGTACTAGATATTTTGCTTTTTCAACAGTCTTTTGAGTTAAGAAAAACTTTGAAAGTCTACTTAAGGTATAAGGGTAAGGGAAAGAATCCATCCAAAAACAAGCTAAACATTTCTAACAAAAATTGTATTATTAATACAGTTTAGACTCTCTAGCAACTGACAGTTCTAATCAGCTAGGATTAAGCTAGGTTGAAAACAATGGATCATGCCAGAAATATCTTTGCCAAAAAATAGGCTTACTCTGCATTTCTGTGTGAACTCACAATTACAAAAAAACAGTATGAAGTATATACTGACAAATAATTCCAATACTTCAGGATAGTTTAATATGAAGAGAAAGGAACAAAATTATTTTAAGATGAGGTATTCCTATACTTAAATATATTATATGTAATAAGTTATTCAGCACAATTTAAAAGAGTTGTAACATTATACTATTTGACCACACATCTACATACAAAAAGTCTCTTCTATACCTCTATTATGTCTATACTTTTAAAATAAAGCTTTTGATATAAATTGATGTTTTTTAGTTTATAAAAACATTTTACCAACTTCCTCTGTTCAGTGACAATTTGTGCTTCACTATTTCTCAGCCAACCTGAGTATTTCAACTCTAAATATAAACTATTAATCGGATAAGTAAAAAGAAAGTATCTCTGTTGTTTTATATTCATTTGATGATCAGTAAGACTAAAGATGTCTCTATTTTTTTAACTTCTATGTGCCTAAAAATAATTTATAAAACAATAAATTATTTGCAGTATTTTGTCAATATTTACGTCCATGTTTGGAATGAAGGTAACAGAAACTTTAGGCAAAATGTAAGCTGTGAGGAAACTTCCCCTAAAGGAGGGTGTGGTTTTTCAGTTTTCTGAGGGGTGTCACTCTTAAGTACAATATAGTGTAGTGGTTAAGAGCCTGGACTCTAGAGTCAGGCTCAAACCTGGGCTGTGTGGCCTTGGGGCAAGTTACCTAACATTTCTCCTATCAGTTGCTTCATTTGTAAAATGGGGAGTGATGATACTGCCAAGTTCCTGTAACAATGGCTCTCATACTAACTGCTAGGAAATTGTCTGAGATCACCATTCTCCCCTCCCTCTGCCCATTAAACTGCCAAAGGATCAATCCAACAGGAAAAGTTTCCTCACCCTATCATTTCTGTGAGAATTATTTTTTGAATTTATCTGCAGATCTTTATGGAATATTTCACATATACACTGGGTCTACATATGGGTGTAAACTTGACTGTGTTTACTGTCTGGATTGCATTTGCCAGCACTGTGTAAGTGCCTGTTTTCTCTCAGTGGTTTGACTGTACTTTTTGGACACAACAATTCAGAGAGCACACCACTCTACAAAGCATCCTCACTCACTTATCAAGTGGCAGTAGTTTCTCTTATAAATTACTTCCAACTGGCTTCTGAGAATTTATCAGTGATATTATAACATGACCAGTTACTTAATGGAATAAGTATTAACTCAGATCACTATATTACTTTCATTAATTTATGTATTCTATAAGCATTTACTAGATACCTATTTTAAGAGAGTTCTGAAACACTCTATGGGATAAAAATGTATAAAATAAAGCCATCATCCTTAAAAAGTTTGCATCTAAAAAAAGAGTTCACCACCCGGTGCGGGAGTTAACAAAGGACACTTTCTTCCCTGCTGCGGTTAACAGTCTGCTGGAGTTGTTAAAACTGTGGAGCTAACCAAGACCCTTGTGGTGTCTTAAAAGCACAAAAAGAAGAATAAAAATATTTTGTTAAATATCTGCAAATACTAAAAAATAGTAATATAAAAATATATTAATAGCATAAAAGCTACCTTGGGTATCCACCATTGTCTTCCAATGGAAATTTCAGTCCAAATGGCTTTAAGAAATATTGTTAAAAATAGTAAGATCTAAAGTCTTACTTCAGATCTTACTTTAGATTTGCTTAAGATAAGATCTTACTTTAGATAAGATCTAAAATGGATTACAAAACCTTTACTTACTTTTACTCTGGCTGGTGTGGCTCAGTGGATTAAGTGCAGGCCTTCGAACCAAAGGGTTGCCAGTTCAATTCCCAGCCAGGGATCTTGCCTGGGTTACAAGCCAAGTCCCCATTTGGGGGCATGAGAGAGGCAACCAACTGATGTATCTCTCACACATCGATGTTTCTCTCCCTCACTTTCTCCCTCCCTCCCCCTCTCTCTAAAGTAAATAAAACCTTAAAGAGAACTTTACTTTAAAATATGCTACAAATTAATGAATTCCTTTATTTAATCAAAATATTTCCCTCTCCTCTCCCTTCCAGTCTCCCGAGCCCTCCTCTTCTCTTATGCAGAGAGGTATCAGTTGGTATGTGCTAAAGTTTTGAGATGCCTTCCTCTCTTAATTGTTTTCTACTAATAGCATCAGATCATGTTAGAAAGGAGAGTCGGAATGACAAAGCATTGCACTGAATGCGGTCCCTGGAGCCAAATCGCCTGGAGTGAATTCTGAGACTCAACAACTGTACCTTCAGGCGAGTCACCAACGTCTCATCCTTTAAATTGATTTGTGAAAGTTTTGTGAGGATTCATTCGAATATATGCAGAGTGCCCAGGGGAGTGCCCTGGACGGTGTGTGCTTAATAATACTGTTTACTACTATTAATCAACAGCGTATTGTAGTCTAATAAAGATGCTTTGCTTCAGGATCAAGAAAGCCAGGATTTTGCTAGTCTTTAATCAGCATCATTCACAGGTCAGCTGGAGATGTACAAAATTAACAATACAGTCCCCACTCATAGGACTTCACCGAATAGTGGAAGACAGAAAAAAAAAAAACCCAACAACAAATATCAACAATATTAATGGTATTACAAAGCATAATGCCCTAACAAGGGCACCCCACACTGCCTTTGTCTGGGTGCTGGCAAGTGAGCAATAGAGAATAAAATCAGAGAAGCTTCCAGGAGCACCTGATTTTGAACTAAGTCTTGAAGGAAAGTAGGAGCTAAGAATATATGACAGGAAAGGAGGCAGGCATCAAGACAGAAGGAAGAGCATGAGAAACTCAGAACTGTGAGAAAATAGAGGGCATCAACAGATTGCAAGTAATTTAGTATGGCTGGAGCCAGGACACTTTAAAAGGTAATATGGCAAAGATCCCACTGAAGAGAGAAGCGGAGCCCAATGATAAAGGAAAGTGTGTGTCACAATAGAGGGCTTTCAGTTTGTCTGGAGATCAGGGGCACCTTTTGAAGCATGTGCAAGAACTGCTATAGTGTCTCCAGAGAGAAATGAGGGTGGCCTGAAGGCAGGCAGAGGGGCTGGGAATAGTAAACAAAGAGGCAGACAAAAGACAGAATAGACATAAATACACAGTGCAGAGGGTGCTGGGTGCAGGGAAGGGTCAGCAGGCTGAAGGCACAGGAAATGCCGACTGACTGGAGGTAGTAGGTGAAGGAGGACGCAGCGTCCTAGCACCTGTACTGAGGGAGGACTGTGAACAAATGACCTAATTCTGTTTATCTATAAAATAAGGGTATTTAATGTTTTTAAGTTCTATCAGATAACAGAGACAAAACCCAAAACTTGAAACTCCCTAGAACTTTAAGGAGGAAAGGTGCACATTATTTCTAGAAACATTTTAGTCTCAGAGGATAAAGATCCAGACTCAGACCTTCATTACAAAGGGCCTTTTTACATCGTGCAGTTAGTTATCCTACATATCAGTCAAATCATGCCACAAGGAAACACAGTATTTGTCTTCCTTACACTGAAATGAGTATTATAGTGGGATTCCTTTTTCTTACAGTTCCTAAACATTATGTCATAAACTTTAAGTCCTTAGTGTTATGATCTCCTTTGTCTTTATCTTTGACAACTTCCATAGCATCCTAGTCAGTATAAAGTCACATAAGGAATAAATAATTGGAGAAAGGTGAAAGAAAAATAGCTGGACTATGTAGAACCCTCAATGTACAGGGGGATGTTTTACCAAATAATTTAAATATCAGGTACCTTTCATTTTCCCATCAATTTCAATGTACATCTTTATAGAAATTGGAGTTGATCTTCACTGATTGTCCAATGAGTTCAGGACACTATAGAGGCACAAAGAAACTGCAGAGTGGCAAACACTGGTTTTGTCTTGAAAAAGTTTCCCATGCACTGCCTTATAAATGACTCTGCAGACATACTGAGAGGTAGTCAGAACCAGACTATGTCATGGAGTGGCAGCAGGATCACATTTCCATAGGCCACAGAAAGTGAGCTCCCCAGGGAAGCAGGGAAGCAAGGTTCCCTCAGACAGACTGACCTGGGACAACTGTACTCTGAATATGAACACCCTAGCATGTGTGAGGTTCCATTCTGAGAAACTATAGGCAGCTGCCAATGTGTCACCTTTCTGGACAATATTCTCTATATCTTCCAAAAAATAAATCTTGGACAGTCTTAGCTATTAATTTAGGACTCAAAGCTGGTTAGAAAAAAAATGATTTAACAGTGTAGAAGGATTTATTTTACTAAGTTAACTGGGGTGTTTTACTATTAAAGCAAGTTGAAATTGGCAATCTGACTTTGCCAATGAAGACAGTAATAAAGAGGTAGTGCTTGTGCTGGTCACAGCCTGTCTGTGCCTTGGGTTTCTTTCCCACAATCAGGAGTTAATGTTTCCCACCTGCCTATTTTACAAGCAAATGGCACAACTATTCAGGTGATAGTCAATCAATTAATTTTGACCCAGCAATTCCATTTGTGGGACTATACCCTAAGAGCCCTGAAACACCAATCCAAAAGAACCTATGCACCCAATGTTCATAGCAGCACAATTTACAATAGCTAAGTGTTGGAAGCAACCAAGGTGCCCATCAGTAAATGAATGGATCAAAAAACTAGGGTACATTTACACAATGGAATTCTATGCAGCAGAAAGAAAGAAGGAGCTCCTACCCTTTGCGACAGCATAGATGGAACTGGAGAGCATTATGCTAAGTGAAATAAGCCAGGCGGTGAAAGACAAATACCATATAATTTCACCTAGAAGTGGAACCTAATCAACAAAACAAAACAAGAAAAATATAACCAGAGGGGAGACGGGAGGGGATAATGGTGGGGAAAAGAGTTGTCAGGAACAACTATAAAGGACACATGGACAAAGCCAAAGGGAGGTAGGACCAAGGGTGGGGTGCAGGGGAGTTGGAGGGGGGTGGAAATGGAGACAACCGTACTTGAACAATAAAAAAATGTGGAAAAATGGTGAAAAAAAGAATATTATAATAATCTTGCATCCCTGTGATAAACACTATTTGGTAATATTTTTTTTCTTTTTATATATTGCTGAATTCAGTTTGCCATAGGTGGCAAACACGAGGCCCAAGGGCCAAAGCCAGCCCTCAACCTTGTTTTATCCAGCCAGCACCTTGGTTCTACATGGCAGCAGTGCCGAGCTCTCATTTAACTGTTAAGGAATAGTTACATTTATACAGTCCTAGAATTATATTTGGCCATTTGAAGGCAACCACAAGGCTGATATGGTCCCCCTGTGAAAATGAGTTTGACACCTCTGCAGTTTGCTAAGATTTTATTAAGGATTTTTTCTTCCATGTTCACAAGGAATTTCAGTCTGTAGTGGTTTTCTTTTTCCTTTTAATTTGTCAAGTTTGACAATGCTGACCTAATAGAATGTGTTAAGAAGTTTTAAAAAATCATTTAAAAAATCATCGGTTGAGTGCTAGACCCCAGCATGTGTGACACTGGACCAAACTCCAATGTCCCTGTTTGCTCAGCTTCAAGAACAAGGAGGCTCTTTCAAGTAATTGACAGATACTTATAAAACTAGGTATCTGGGGAAAAAAAGCAATGGTTTTTTAATTCTGTGAAGTATGTTTGTCCTCAAGCGCACTAAATAGCCTCAGCCTGCTGTCCTGATACATCTCTGCTGGTCTATTTCCTCACTAAACACAATCCTTGTTATTCCAATTAACCCCCAGCCTTTGTTAGCACCCCCAACCCCCCTTCTTTCCCAGTGATTTGATCATTCCTCATTCGAAAAAATTTCCCTCAATCTTATCTCTAAAATAGCCAAAGGATAGTTTACCAACAGAAATTAGAAAAAGAATTGGATCACTCATGATTTAACAATATTCAAATACAATTCATATACATATCCATGTTTCTGTGGCTCTTATGGTTGTTTTTCAAAGTGTGCTCCTGAACTTCCTCTTTGGTACATGCCACTGTGGACACTGAGTCAGATCATCTTGCTGCGTAAACATGGTCTTCGGCAGACTTCATCTTACAGAGAAGTCACTTCCTATTAATTATCATTTCAGCATGACTTAACACATTCAATTCATTGCTAAGGACTGAATTTAAACAAAATCACTAGAAGTTTAACAGTTTTTCATTTAAGGTTGGTGATTATTAAGGGAATAAATATTGGAGGTAAACATGACTTTTCAGGAATCTTAAAGCAAACACTAAAAGCTGGTATTCTAGCACATACTAAATCTTTGAATATATTTAAGGTTTATTTTGTGTCTGCCACAAGTAAAAGCTAAGAAAATAATTTCCAAGAAAGTAAATTGGGATTGCAGATGGTTTATATGTGAACCCTGTGAAAAATTACAAAAAGGCTTCAAGGTGGTGTCCAGGATAAATATTTCCAGAGTACCAATTACATGAGAACTTAGACAATTTTCTTAACAACTAATAAATGAGTTTGGGAGTGCCTTTCACTTTTTCCTTTCTGTGGGTAGAAAACAACTTGTCAGTTCATGTCAACATGTCCGGTTATGCAAAAATGAGATGATAATGTCTTAGGAAATGTTAACTACTCTGTTAGTAATAAACTCAATCTTAGAGAAAAACATACACAGATCTACTTACAAAAACATAAGTAAAAATACTCCGGAGGATATTTAACTGTGGAATAACCTGCTGTTTTATGCATGTTACGATAATAGTAAATTTGAAGGGTTAATATTGTACTACAGAGACAACACTGAGATAGTCTCCTTTGCTTATTAACAAAAATGATAAGATAACTGCCATAGATGGTTGCCAGAGTAGCTACCAGGTATTTCAAATTCAGGAGGAAATAAAGTGGTCCTCTGGTGAACCCTGAACAAGGACCCACATTTCATGCAGCCCAATTACTATCTGTGCCTTCAGGGCCAAGTTTGCAGTGCTTGTTATATCCCTCAGGGTGTGGGGAATTAAGGATAGCTTAGGGATCATGCATATTTTTTATTTGAAAGCAATATGAGGAAATTATAATTTTCATACACACAAGTACTCTAAAAAATACATATTTATAATACATTGTGATTTTCTCTATGCAATAAAATGACAAGCCATAGTACTTTCCAGTACAACTCAGTATATCAATCCTAAATAACATGTCAGAAGCCATTGTCTAATAATTATGAAAATATGAAATACTTCAAATACGCTTATATTCAGCCCTGACTGGTAGGCTCAGTTGGCTGAGCACAGTCTGGCAAAGCAAAAGGTAACCAGTTCGATTCCAGGTTGGAGCACATGTCAAGGTTTTGGGTTCAGTCCAAGGTCTGGGCATGTGTGAGAGGCAACCCATCAATTTTTCTCTTTCACATCCATGTTTCTCTTTCTCTCTTGCTCTCCTTCCCCCCCTCACAAATAAATAAATATTTAAATGTATATTGAAAAGTAAATAAATTACAGAAACAAAAGGAACTCTGTTATGATTAAGAGAAGAATGATTAAAAGAGAGATTTACAATCCAAAGGTTGATCAAGGAGCACCGTAAGGAAAAGAGCAAGCAGAACCCTGGTATGTGTGAGAAGGAGCCACAGCAGAGAATACTGAGATAACACGGATAACAACACATTCTGAGTATCATATGTTCAGCCTTCTGTTTTAGGCCCTTGGATATTAAGATATCATTTCTGTGTTTCCAGGCCCTAGCATATGGAGGGCACTGAAAACAATTATTGGTGAATAAAAGAATGGATTAAGTCAAGGTTCAAGAAAGTAATCCTGAATTCTGAGATGATTAATGGAAGATACAAAGTAATCTCTGAGAAAAGATGATAATAAATTAGAACTGACTGATATAGGAATGGAATAACAACAGTCAAATACATGAAAGGATTTTTCTGTCAATTTGGAAAATATGAAATTGACTAAAACTGTAGCATTAATAATAGACATAGATATTATCAAGAACTAAAGGAATATGCTGGAGTTGTTAACAAATGGAACCTTTGACAGTTTACTAAATATCCAAATGAACATATTTCAAAAGTTTCTTCTTTACCTAAGGTCATTTCCGAGCCATGACATTTACATGACCAATTTGTGTAACTGCCTTTCTTTGACTGACACAGGACTAGGGTGGGCAAGTAGTAAGAGGCCTCTCAACAGTCTTTTCTTCAGGGTTCTATAATGTGGTGTCCACAGGTCTGGTTTCCCATTTGAGAAGGCACCTCAGGGTGTAAGTGGGAAGCCTGTTTTACTCAGGAAGAATTGTTCCCCTGCTCTGGGGAAGGAGGGCCATGTTGTGCCCAGGCTGTTTATTTACAGGTAAAGATAGCATGAAAGCCTAGGCCACTTTGAAAGCGCAAACTCTCAGCATTTTCAAGGGCAGTATGAACTAGCTGCCCCTTGCCAAGGATTGGAAAGAGTAGGAGATTTGAAGCTGGGTCATCAGAGAGAAAGATTCAGCATTTCTTTAAACCTCTCTGACACTCAGTTTCCTCATATGGCAAATAGGTAGGTAACAACAATACTTAGCTTTCAGGGTTGTTATGAGGGTTCTTTGAGACATGATTTAAAAGTAGGCACCTAGCAAAAACTAATGCGTAAAAAGTTGGATTAGAATTTTTTCCTCAGATTAAAAAGTATATTTACCGATTTACTTATTTCACAGTCAATTCATATTCAATGTTAAAAATTTAGACTACATAACTAAAACAAAAATCACTGTACAAAATTATGGTTTGGCATGTATATCCATGCACGTGTGTGTATGTATATGTACAATTGCTTTTCCTACCCCAAAAGTGGTATTTTGTGTAATGTTTCCTTACTTAACATTATTCCATGTCAAGAAATAGGCAATTGCAATACATTGCCATTTTCAATGGCTGCATAATGATGGACATTTAATTTGATTGCATATTTTCATCTCAATAATTAACATGGTGTTAAACATGCTTTACCTTAAAGAGTCCTGAAACAACTGCTATTTCTGGCTCTACTGGATGCTATATTTTGTTCAGGGAAGAGGTTGGACACACATTTACAGCCTGGCAAGCAATGGTAACTTCTCTGATTCTTACATTAGTGGCAACTTTCTTAATCTCTACAATAATAATTATCCACATGGAGTATTATCAGATGCCATGGTGTATTTTTCCATATTATGTATTTTAAAGGCATTTTCTATGAAACTGCCTGGAAATACTTCTCAAAATAAAATATATCCGCCCTGGCTGGCGTAGCTCAGTGGATTGAGCGCGGGCTGCGAACCAAAGCATCGCAGGTTCGATTCCCAGTAAGGCACATGCCTGGGTTGCAGGCCACGGCCCCCAGCAACCACACATTGATGTTTCTCTCTCTCTCTCTTTCTCCCTCCCTTCCCTCTCTAAAAATAAATAAATAAAATCCAAACAAACAAAAAACTAAAATATATATGTTGAAATTTTCAGGAAAAAATTTTTTTTCATAGAAAGAAGAAAAATAAAAGCAGTTCTTGATGCTGTTTCTAAGATGTAGCCTTTGCCTGGAATTTTCATCTTCCCCTCACGTCTAGTCTCAGTTCTTGAAAAGTTACTTCTCATATGAACTGGATAAAGTTTTTTTCCTACATCTATTCCACAATTGCAATTCCCATGATCTCCTTTTCAAAATCACTTCATTTTTTTTCTGTACAAAATATGAAAGTCCATATTTACTGTTTTTTTTTGTTTTATTTTCTATTTCAGTAATTTCTGCAATTATTTTTATTTGTGTTTACCTTCTTTGGCCAAACTGTTTTTTTTTGTAGCTTCTTAGGCTATACATTTAACTTATCTACTTCAATCTTTTAAAAAATAAATGTGCTCAAGTCTTTGTATCCATCTTCAATGAACTCTTTAGCCACATTCCTTAGTTTTGGCAGGTACTATTTTTGTCATTTAGTTCTAAGCACGTGAAAATTTGCATTGTGATTTCTTGTCTAGGAAGCTCTATTATTTTGCCTTTAATTTTAAATAACCTTGCTGGGTAGAGTAGTCTTGCTTGCATGTCCTTGCTTTTCATTACTTTGGATCCGTCATGCTACTCCCTTCTGGCCTGAAATGTTTCTATGGAGAAATCAGCTGACATTCTCTTGAGAACTACCTTGTAGGTAACTGTCTCTTTTGCTGCCTTTATAAGTCTCTTTGTCTTTAAACACTGACATTTTAATTATGATATATCTTGGTGTGGGCCTCTTTGGGTTCATCTTGATGGGACTCTGTGCTTCCTAAACATTTGTGACTTTTTCCTTCACCAGATTAGGAAAATTTTCTGCCATTATTTCTTCAAATATTTCTCTATCCCTTGCTCACTTTCTTCTCCTTTTGGTACCCCTATTATGCAGGCGTTGTTAAATTTCATGTTGTTCCAAATTTCCCTTACACTATGTTCATTCTTTTTCTGCTCTGATTGGGTGGGTTTTTCCCCCTACCTTGCCTTCCAAATTGTTGACACAATCTTTTGCTTCATCCAGGCTATTATGGTTTATTCCTTCCAGTGTATTCTTATCAGATATGATATTCTTCATTTCCAACTGGTCTTTTTTCATTATTTCTATGCCTCTTTCATGCTGTTGTAGCTCTTACTAAGTTCCTTGAGCATCCTGGTAACATTACTTTGAATTCTGTATCTGATAAATTGCTAGCCTCCATTTCATTTAGTGCTTTTTCTGGAGATTCCTCCTGTTCTTTCATTTGGGGCCTATTTCTTCATATCCCCATATTTGTTGTCTCTGTGCTTGTTTCTATGTATTAAGTAGAACTTCTATGATTCCCAGTCTTCATGGGAGTGGCTTTATGTAGTAGGTGTCCTGTGGGGCCCAGTGGTGCTGTCTCTTTGACCTCCTAAGCTGGGTGCTCTAAGAATATCCCTTGTTTGGGTTTTGTGGGCCCTGCTATTGTAATTGAGTCTTCGCTGCTGTTGGCCCACTTGATCAACCCTCAGGCTGGCTGACTGTGAGATTATCACACCAGCTGCTGTGTGTATGCTGGTCCAAAAAAGGAAAAGAAGAAAAAAAGGAAAAAGAGGGAAAAAAGAAAAATGGAAAAAATATATATAATAAATAACAGTATATGTAAAAACATATATAAATAAAAAGTAAAATTAAAATATCTAAAAAAGAAATAAATTAAAATGAAAAATGAATAAACAGAAAGAAACATAAGAAAAAGCAAATAATAAGAAAAGAAAGAATAAAACAGAAAATGGAAAAGAAGAAAATAAAAAATATATAGAAGAGAGAAGCAAAAAATTTAAAAAAGAGAAGAATGAAATTCTCTGCATAGTTTGGTGCCTTTGGCTATACTATTTTTGAAGTTCATTGGATCTTGCTCCATTACTGTCTGGTGCTGGCCTCTCGGAACGTTTGTTCTGGGCTCCTAGGGAGGGACTCTGATTTAGGCCGATGTCAGATGCACTGTCCTATCCATGCCTTGCTCTGAGCAACCTGCTTGAAGCTACCAGTGATCCACAGCTTGTGGATCACTGCCTCTGCTGGACCCGGTTGCACCTGGGAAAGACCAGGCTGCTCTCCAAGGCAAGATTTCAAGAACACCGGGCCCAGGGGTGGACCCGCATACCTCCCAAGGCACCCTGAGTTCTGCCCATCTGCCAGGTTTTAGGTTTAGTCACTGAGAGAGGCTCTGACAGAGTGGAGAGGATGGAACTAATGGGTCTCTGATGAGGGAGAGGTGCTATTCAGGCTTCAGCAAAGGTGGTGGGTGTCACCCTCACCCCAGAGCCACTGAGTCTGTCCTGGATTTTGCACTAACTTTGGCAGGGTGGTGCCCCAGTATTCAGGTGGGTGGGGACTCTGGAGCCCACGGGTTAGGTCTGCCAGAAGCCAGAAGGGTGTTTCTGTGGGATATCCCGTGCCGGGTATAGCACCAGTCAGGTTCACAGAAAAGTGGGGAGAATAACCCCTCCCTACAGCCACTTGCTAATCCTCACTCCCTACCCCCATCTTCCCAGACTCCAATGCCTGTCCCAGCCTACACCTATGCTGCTACTTTCTCCGGTGAGGCAAGAAAAATTCCTAATGGTGAGCTAATTGCCTTCCTCCAGTTTGTTCCAATGGAAAAGGGGCTGCTCCACTCAGAAAAGATGAATGACTCATCACCAAGATATTGGCGACTATACTCCCAAGTCTGTCCCCAGTATCAAACACCCGAGACTCCCCTCAGGAAACTCCAGTCCAGACCACACTCCCTCTGCTAGCCACTAGGGTGAGTGGCTGCAAACGAAGTTTTGTACGTTGTCCCTTTAAGAGGGTGCCTGTGCTTCTAGCAAACTCTGCCTTTCCTTGGTGGACAGAAGACCTCCCCCCATCTTTTTTACTGCAATGCCCTGTGGGCATCTCTTCCAGGTTCTGGTACTCTGTGCTGGGGAGCCCGTGCTGTGGCTTAGGCTTTGTTCCCCTCAGGGGGAATCTCCCACAGTTGCCAAGGGAGTGAGCCCACTTTCTCTACACTGCCTTTCCTATCAGTCTCGGAATGGCTTCTTTGACAGCTCCTTGATTCTAAATCTACTCTTCAGCCAGTCTTCAGCTGGTCATTCAGGGTAGTTTTTCTTAATTTAGTTGAATTTCCAGTTTGGTTCTGGGAGGAGGTGAATGCAAGATCCACCTACTCTGCCACCTTCTTGAAAAATCCACATTGTGATTTCTTAACTCATGCATTCCTTAGAAATAAATTTTTTAGATTCCAAATTTATCCTTTATCTTTTTATTGCTGATTTATAATTTAGTTGCACTGTAGTCACAGGAAATGTGAACTATGAGATGATGATTTTCTGCAAGTTCTGAGGTATCTCTGATGACCCTGTAACAGTCAAATTTGCAAATAATGGTCACATACCTTCAATACAAATTCTGTTAGCTTTTAAGTCATGTGGGTAAATCTAAGTCTTGAATCTCTTTTTTAATTGTCATATTCTAATAAAAACGTGTTAAAATCTGCCATTATGGTTATAGAGTTACCAATTTGTCCTTTAAATTCTGTCAAATTTTGTTGCTACATGCACAATTGTGATTTTTATGCTCCTTGTAAATTATCCTTTTAACTTATATAATGACATTCTTTATCCCTATTAATATTGAATGTGCCTTAAATCCTACTTTTTTCTGATGTTAATATTGCTACTCTAGCTTTCCAGTTTGGGATCTGTCTGGTATCTGGAGCTTTTATTTTCAACCTTTCTCAATCACTTTGTTATATTTCTTCTAAAAAGCATAGAGCTGGATTTTTAAAAAATCCAAACTGATCGTCTCTTTCAAGAGGTAAGTTCAATCCATTTAAACTTGCTGTGACACGTTTGTACCCTCTTATTTTGTGTTTTCTATTTACCATCCTCATTCTATCCTTTTTTCCTCCATAATCTCCCTTCCTATATTCTCTTGATTTATAATAAGAGTTCTACTTTCATTTTTGTTCTCTTTTAGTTTAGGTCGTATTTCCGTATTTTAATAATTAACCTATGGACACTATACATAATGGATACCTGTAACATTAGTACAATCCTCTGATAACCCTTGTCTGTTAGCATCACTGGTTTAAGATTGTTAACACTAAGGTAGCAGAGATTCAATTCATTTAATACAGCAGTCAGAAAAACAGATTTGCACTTGGTGCCTTGACATGGCTGGAGATAGTCTTTTTCCTCTAACACGCAGTACCATCCTCACTAGGTATGTAGAATATTTCCCTGACTTTGGTGACTTGCAGATGAGATGTGTGCACATCTATAGTCCTATCAGAAAATTATTTTTCACCTAAAAATAACTTCATAGGATTTATTGCTCTGCTCTTCTGTAGTTTTATCAAAGTTCAGCTTTATATATGAAGTTTTATTGTAGGAGTTTTTGGCTTTTCAACTTAGGGCTTGAAATTTCATCCTAACATTATTTATAACAAAATAAGAGTTGGAAATAACCCACATGTTTAACAAGGGAATAGCTAAGTAAATTGTACTGTAGAATACCTATCAAATATCTTCATAAGATCTACATATATGATAGATTATATATGTATGTATGTATATTACACTGTTCCATGAACATGTTAACTGAGTACAGCAGAACACAAAATACCACATGTGTTATGATTGATTGCTACTATGTGTGAATGGAAGTATGTATATACTGCATGCATCAATGGAGTACCTGAGGAATGACAGTTTAAAACTAATTTGAAAATTTTCCCTTAGAGTAAGTTTTCTCTTTCTTTTTTTTTTCTTTTTTGTCATTTTTCTCATGGTTGTAGTGGTCATCACTGTTATCTCTTTTTTCTTTTAAGAAAACCTACCTTTCAGTTCCTAACAAGGCCTTGGCTTATTTCCTATACTTTTTAGGTTAACACAAATCACATCACTGTGGTAAGTTCATACTTCACTATATGCATGTGTGACTGATTTCATTTCCTGGCAGTGATACGTGTCTGGGAAAAGCTAAGTCTAACTGAAATTCAATTTAAAAGCAAGGTTTTATGCTCTGAAATGTGGGATGCTTTACTTGATTTTATTTTTCACCAAACAATGATTCAAAAAGGAAGGCCAAAGTTCTGCCTAAAATGTTAGTGCATTCCCTCTTGTCACACACACACAAAAAACATTTCTTCTAGCTCCTTTGGTTCTAGCTCCTTTGTCAGGGCTTTGCCAAAATTGTCAAATTGTGAGAGTAGAAACATGATTTTCTTCTGTTCTTCCTATTATTATATATGTATTACATATTATATATTATAGATTTTAAAAAAGTGTATAAATCTTAAAAATTTTTCAATTAGATCCATACAAGGTAGTTTATATTGATTTAAATCTGCTTTTAACTAGATTTACCCTTCTTCCTTTTTTTAGAGACACGTGAACACCACTGACGGATATAAAATGGACAACAATTTTACCACACCCTTTACAGCCCCTCAGGAAAGTGACTGTGATCTCTACGCACACCATGACACAGCGAGGATATTAATGCCTCTGCATTACAGCATTGTCTTCATAATTGGGCTGGTGGGAAACTTGTTAGCCTTGGTTGTCATTATTCAAAACAGGAAGAAAATCAACTCTACCACACTATATTCAACAAATCTGGTAATTTCTGATATACTCTTTACCACGGCTTTGCCTACGCGGATAGCCTACTATGCACTGGGCTTTGACTGGAGAATTGGGGAGGCCTTGTGCAGGGTAACTGCTCTTGTGTTTTACATCAATACATATGCAGGGGTGAACTTCATGACCTGCCTGAGCATAGACCGGTTCTTTGCTGTGGTGCACCCTCTACGATACAACAAGATGAAAAGAATTGAGCATGCAAAATGCATTTGCATATTTGTCTGGATTCTAGTATTTGCTCAAACACTCCCATTACTCATAAAATCTATGTCAAAGCAGGAGAATGAAAGGACTACATGCATGGAATACCCAAACTTTGAAGAAACAAAATCTCTTCCCTGGATTCTGCTTGGTGCATGTTTCATAGGATATGTACTTCCACTCATGATTATTCTCATCTGCTATTCTCAAATCTGTTGCAAACTCTTTAAAACTGCCAAACAAAACCCACTAGCTGAGAAATCTGGTGTAAACAAAAAGGCTCTCAATACAATTATTCTTATAATTGTTGTGTTTATTCTCTGTTTCACACCTTACCATGTAGCAATTATTCAGCACATGATTAAGAAGCTTCGTTTTCCTAATCTCCTAGAATGTAGCCAAAGACATTCATTCCAGATTTCTCTGCACTTCACAGTATGCCTGATGAACTTTAACTGCTGCATGGACCCTTTTATATATTTCTTTGCGTGTAAAGGTTATAAGAGAAAGGTTATGAAGATGCTGAAACGTCAAGTCAGTGTATCAATTTCCAGTGCTGTGAAGTCAGCCCCTGAAGAAAACTCACGTGAAATGACAGAAACTCAAATCATGTTACATTCCAAGTCTTTAAGTGAAAAATAAAAAGAAATTAAATCTTGGATGTATAGCAAAGTAAACTGTATGACAAACTTTGCAGGACTTTTCTTATAAAGCAAAACTATTCTTCAACTTCCAATTAGAACTCTTAAATTCTTTTTAATGGGCCCTATTTCCCTTCCCACCTCCAACTTGGAACTTGATAAATACGTATTTATCGAGGTAATAATATAAATCAAAATTCTAATTTTTAAACAAAACATTATACCAAAAGGGAGACTATACTAATACCTCAGTATAGAAAGAATAGTTTTGTATTAATGAAAAATTTCATCATTCACATTTGCTGCCAGCAATCTGTCAACATAAAAAGGACGGTTAAGATTGTAAATAGCCAATGTAAAAATGTTAATATCATAACATATTTCTTTTTTTGATAATGTATTTCTTCAACCCATTTTTTTTTTTACTCTTAGACTCTATTTCTTCAATAACACAACCTTTTTGTTTTGTTTTGTTCTGTTCTGGGTCACAAAATTTTGTTTTAAAGAATTCTTTTGGAATAAACAACAGGATTCTACAAAATTGAGTATGTTCTTCAATGCTCATTGTCAACTATCAGCAAAAGTTACAAGGAGACTATAATTTAGTGGTAGATTTGGAAAGCAACATTATAGTATATGATGACAGTGACAGAGGCAATGAAAGCACTGAGCTCTTCCTCCAAACTGCCAGCATAGTAAGGGCCACTGCTTAGGAATAAAATGAGGGCTCTACATGGAGGTACCCATAGGGAAGAGGGGCTACTTGTTAAATGCTTCTTGGGAATAAAAAAATATATACAAATAGCCCTGGATGGTGTAACTCAGTGGACTGAGTGCTGGCCTATGAACAAAAGGGTCGCCGGTTCGATTCCCAGTCAGGGCATATCCCTGGGTTAAGAGCCAGGTCTTCAGCAGGGGGTGTGCAAGAGGCAACCACACATTGATGTTTCTCTCTCTCTTTCTCTGTCCCTTTCCCTCTCTAGAAGTAAATAAATAAAATCTTTAAAAACATATACTTGGTTTGTCTTGGGTCTCTAGGGAATCATTTGTTTTTTTTTTTTTATTTTTTTTTAATTCACAGGTTCGTAGTATCCTGTACCTTTCAATGGTTTGGGTTACCAAAAAGGGTAGGAAGGATAAACAGCAGGTGGTATAGTTGCTGCTTGTCTAAAAAAGATAGGAAGTAAAATGCAAAATTATAAACCTAAGAGTTCCCAGGATTCTTACAACATTATATATCTGCACAATTGAGTACCTTAGTATGAGTAGTATGACTATTACGAGTAGCTACCAGCTAAATTTGTTTTACTCAACCCTGAAATACCCTAATACAGTATCTGTTAGCAATGATACCAATTTTGATAATGGAACATAAAAGAATGAAATGCTATATCATAAGTAATCCCTGAAATTTTTATTAGGCTTTATATCCTGGAAATATTTCATTTTAAATTCCTACTCATTTTCAACTTTTATCCTGTAAGAAAACTATCTTAATGGTTGATTCAATGCCATTTACTGAGTACTTTCAGATTTGGATTGCATTAACTTCACAAAAAGCTCCCTGGCATTAAAGCCACTGACAAAAATAGGTACTGATTTTTTAAACATCTGCAGGGGTGCCCAACCTTTAGGTGTCTCTGAGCCACACTGGAAGAAGAGTTGTCTTGGACCACACAGTAAATACGCTGTAACACATAATCAAAAAAAATCTCTTACTGTTTTAAGTAAATTTACGATTTTGTGTTGGGCCACATTCATAGGGGGGCCACATGCAGCCTATGGGCCACAGGATGGACACCCTTGCTTTATGGAGACCGGTGAGACCACATGGATGAAGATTAGAATCTTAGGGCCTTTCCTTCATCTATAAACCTTTCCCAAGGAAAGAAGAAGAGAGGACAAAACATTAAATTTCATGCATGTAGTAAATTTTTTTCTTTTTTAAAAAATATAATTTATTGATTATGCTATTACAGTTGTCCCATTCCCCCCCTTCACTCCCCTCCACCCTGCCCACCCCCTCCCACCCACATTCCCCTCCTTTAGTTCATGTCCATGTGTCATAAGTTCTTTAGCTTCTACATTTCCCATACTATTCTTTCCCTGCCCCTGTCTATTTTCTACCTATTGTCTATGCTACTTATTCTCTGTACCTTTACCCCCTCTCTCCTCCTCCCACTTCCCTGTTGGTAACCCTCCATGTGATCTCCATTTCTGTGGTTCTGTTCCTGTTCTAGTTGTTTGCTTAGTTTGGTTTTGTTTTAGGTGTGATTGTTAATAATTTTAAGTTTGCTGTCATTTTACTATACATGTTTTTTATCTTCTTTTTCTTATATAGTCCCTTTAACATTTCATAAAATAAGGGCTTAGTGATGATGAACTCCTTTAACCTGACCTTATGTGAGAAGCACTTTATCTGCCCTTCCATTCCAAACGAAAGCTTTGCTGGATAAAGGAATCTTGGATGTAGGCACTTGCCTTTCATGAGTTGGAATACTTCTTTCCAGCCCCTTCTTGCCTGCAAGGTCTCTTTTGAGAAATCAGTTGACAGTCTGATGGGAACTCCTTTGTAAGTAACTGTTTCCTTATCTATTGCTGGTTCTAGGATTCTCTCCTTCATTTTAATCTTGAGTAATGTAATTATGATGTGCCTTGGTGTGTTCCTCCTTGGGCCCAACTTCTTTGGGACTCTCTGAGCTTCCTGGACTTCCTGGAAGTCTATTTCCTTTGCCAGATGGGGGGAAGTTCTCCTTTATTATTTGTTCAAATAACTTTTCCACTTGTTGCTCTTCCTCTTCCCCTTTTGGTAGCCCAATGATTTGGATGTTGGAATGTTTAAAGATGTCCTGAAGGTTCCTAAGCCTCTCCTCATTTTTTTGAATTCTTATTTCTTCATTATTTTCTGTTTGGTTGTTTCCTTCTTCCTTCTGGTTCACTCCATTGATTGAGTCCCAGTTTCTTTCCCATCACTGTTGGTTCCTTGTGTATTTTCCTTTATTTCATTTAATGTAACCTTCATTTTGCCATCTAATTTATGACCAAATTCAACCAATTCTGTGAGAATCCTGATCACCAGTGCTTTGGACTGTCCATCTGATAGGTTAGCTATCTCTTCGTTGCTTAGTTGTATTTGTTTTGAAGTTTTGATCTGTTCTTTCGTTTGGGCCATTTTTTTTTTTTGTCTTGATGCACCTGTTTTGCAGTGAGGGGTGGAGCCTTAGGTATTCACCAGGGCAGGGCAAACCATGTTGCTGTGTTGTGACACAATTTGTGGGGGAGGGGTCCGGGAGGGAACAATGGTGCTTGCTCCGCTCTCTGCTGGATTTCAGTCCCTTCCGCCACTTCCACCAAGCAAACTGGGCCCTTCTGGTGCTGATCTCCATGTGGGTGGGCTTGTGCACATTCTAGGACCCTGTGGGTCTCTTCAAGGAATTCTCCTGTGAGGCTGGGAGTCCCTCCTGGCACCTCAACCCCCAGCATGTAGTGAATTTTTTAAGTGAAGGGAGAGGGATAAGGACAGGGAGAGAAACACAGATTGACTGCGTTTTGTCCTGACTGGAGATGGAACCCACAACCTAGCTATGTGCCCTGACTGGGAATCAAACCTGCGACCTTTCACTTTGCAGGACAATGTCCAACCAACTGAGCCACACCAACCATTCCTTGATGTTATCTGAGTTGTGTCCCATATTAGAAATCACTGTGAAAGCTACTAAAGGAAAGCCAGAAACAAAGTTTTCTTAATTTCAGAGTATCTTTATGGTATACTAGCTCTATGACTACATTTGATCATAAGCTATTCTATGTATGAATCAACATCCTGCTTTACAGCACAGAGAGGACTCTTTTATCCGCTGTGAAGTTAACCATACTTACTTCTTCCATAATTTTATGTTTATTTTTAAAAAGATCATTTGGTTAATTAAAAAAAACTCAATGGTATTTAGTTCAAATCAGTATAAATGCACTGATTCTTTAGTGACATCACAGAATATTACAGATAGTATAGAACAGCAACTGTTAGATGTTAGAAAGGACATCAGGTAAATATGAAGAGCTCAGTAACTTACAAAATAGTCCACACAATATGCAATCTTTTCCTTTACACAATCCTGTGAAACAGGATGAGCAGATAGTATTGGCCACACTTTACAAATAAACCTAAATTAAGAAAAAGCTCCTGGTAAATCAGAGGCAGCATGAGGAATGTAACTGTAACTCCATAAAAAAAGAACTGAATCAGTCCAAAAATGTAACAGAAAGCTTAACTGTTTCATTATATACCAGCAGACGGTACATCCTTATATAGGACAAATAACCAACAGTTGGTAGATTAAAAACCAGCTAGGCTGTCAGTTTATGTGGATCAGGATGTCGTCCATTATATAGAAAGCACATGATACAGAGCCTGATCCACAGAAGGTTCTCAAATCTCCATCTAATCAAACAGCACCTGTTTTGTACTATTACTAACAACATTCTAAAGTCCTACTGAAATATGAAGTTCTTAATTTCTCAATGAAGTGAAAAGGAACCCCTGAATGATTAATTACATGTTAGATCATAGGTGTAACTGAAGATCATTGCCCTCTAGCACCCTGTAATTTAAATCAGAGCTATTAAAAGATAGAGCTAGGGGTACATATGCTGATCAATGTTTCTCTCTCTCTCTTTTCCTCCACCCCTCCCTCCCTCCCATCCTTCCTCTTCCTCTACCTCTCCCTTCCTCTCTGGACATACCCTCAGGTGAGGATTAAAAAAAAAAAAAGAGCTAACTGCTCAACCAGACAATTTAAATGTAGATACAGAAATATGTTCTGCTTGGAAATAATTTCATATTTCAAGAGGCAAAGGGCAGTGAAAAAAAGTAAATCAGTAAAAAAAAGTACCAGCCAATTTTAAAAGGGGAAGCACTGATCTTAAATTAGCCCTTAAAATTATCTATTTTGGTCACTTTTTAGCCCATTGTAATTTATTATTCTTTGCAGAGCTAAAAAATATTTGCTCACTGATTCTTCAGGTAAGAACGAAAAGCTGGTCTGTTGACAATTCGGCCCATTCTTCTGAATCCTGGCAGGACTAAATGTGCCCATGAGAACTGCTGTCAATAGAAGTCTATTTTATATTCAACTCCGAAAAACTGATCACTTTGAAGATAATCCCCAAATTTTATTTCAACTAAAAGCTCTATTTGCTAAGAAGGAACAATTATTTACCATTTACTACATGCCACTTTTCAGAGCACTGGATAAGCATTATCTATTTAATCCTCACTACTTTAAGAGATGGGTACAAATACTATCTCCATTTTGCTGATGAGGAAACTAGAATGCCAGACCACATGGAGATGTGGAGCCGGCAATTAAATCCAAACCATCTGACATCAGTGCCGGTAGCTTGACTTGGAGTCTGAGGATGTCACCACTTCTAGAAACATGTCCAATATGAGATGGCTCTATTTCTCTACTTCCTGTGGCCTTCTGTGGCTTGGATATCTCCTATCACCACATTGGAACTTTAGACCACCTTCTTTCCCTGCAGGGACCCCTAATTTCTCTGCAAACTCAAGCTTCTTTCTCTCAGTCACCCACACCTCATCATTCTTCTCTCATCCATGGTATTTAGCCAGTGAATCTTGCTTGGGTGTTCCCCTATTGTACTCTCTCACCCATCTTTTCTCTGCCCAATATCATCAACCTAGTCCAGATGCTAGCATCAGACATATTACCACAACTTCTTTCCTACTGACCCCCTCAATTGCTATCCCAGAAGCCAGCAGATTAATAATAATGATAATAAATACTTGCCAAAAATTATATTACAGTGCTCTAACACACACATGTGTGTGTTTTCTCATTCAAGCCTCACAACTCACAATAATTCTGTGAGGCTCTTCTCATTACTATCCCTGTTCTACAGACAAAGAAATTATGCCCCAGCAAAGCTAAGTAACTTGCCCAAGGTCACACAGCTAGTAAGTGGGAAAGCCAGACTCTAGACGAGCAATCCATTTCCAGGGTATGCACTCTTGATCATTATATATCTCTCTTAAGCAAGTAGAATTATCTGCCCTAGATTCTCAGAGAGCCGTGGGAGAGACACTTACTGCTAACTGAACACTCTTAAGTTCACCAGAGGGGCACATGTGACTACTTCTGGCCAATCAGTGGGAACAAAAGTGACATATGTCACTTTTAGGCTGAAGCATTAGAGAGCAGTGAGGAATATTCCATCCCACTCTTCACTCCTATGACAGCAACCAGTGATGTTCTAGATGGTGGGAATGGTGGGACCTTTGTAAGCATGGGTCCTTGAATGAGTAAATGGAGAATTCCCCACCCCCATATCCCATCCACCTGTGTTAGCCAAGTAGTGCAAACAAGAAATATACTTATGCAGCAATTTTCAATCAGTGTGACTGATCAATCAGGGACACTGACATCTTTTCCCTTAGAATTGTCAAATAAAAAAAAAAAGACAACAGCCAAAACAACAACAGATGTCTGATGTGAATGAATAAAAATTATACCTATTTGGGGGGGTCAGACTGGTAAAAAATGTATTTCTTGTTGTGCTGCAGAATTTTAGTAATTAGTTTGTGCATGCCATGAGATAAAAAAGATTGAAAATCACCATACTTATGTATTCAGCCACTGAGATTTAAGGGTTAATTTGTGGCTACAACATAAGCTAGCCTTCTGGTTAATAAAATGACTCACCTACTTAGAATGAAACAGACCAATAAACACAGTGTAAGAAAAGAAAAATGCAGACACTAACCAGTTCTGGCAAACACTTATCTTCCTTAATCCCACTTTCACTGTGTCATTTCATGCTCAAGGACTGAGAATAGTTCCCCATGACCTACCACATGAAGTGCAAGTTCCTTTCGTATACTTTCAAGCCCATGCTACCCAATTTCCCTCCATTGCTCAACATGTGCCATTTAAGTTAGCCTAGTTGGTTTTGTCTTTGTCCCATGAATACAACAAATATTTCATTCTCACTGGTTGGATTATTCTACTTCCTCCATGTATTCTTTACACTCACATCCCAATTGCACCCACTTCTTTAATTCTTCTTTCACTACTCAAAGCCGCTCATATTTCTTTCCTCAACTTATTTAATTTTACATAGTTTCAACTTTACAAGTATATTATCTTACAACAAAGGAGGAGAAAAAGACACATTGCCCTAGAAGCCTATGGACTGGTTTTGCATTGTGGGCTGGTCAGCCACAATGTACTGGAACTGGGCCACACAGCAGGAGGTGAGCAGCGGGCAAGAGAGCAAAGCGATACCTGCATTATGGCACGAGCTCCACCTCCTGTCCAGCCTCTCTTCCCCACCCTGGGGTCGATGGAAAAACTGTCTTCCACAAAACCAGCCCCTGATGCCAAAAAGGTTGGGGACTGTTGAGCTACACCACCTCTGTCCATTCTTTTAGCCTTTCTAGATTTGTTTTTTATCAAAGAAATAACATTGTTTTATAAATGCAAGCTCTCTGCCAACCATCATACAGCCTATGGCCTATTATTTCATGTGTTTTGAAATACATTACTTCATGTATTTCATTACTCTTATCCCTCAACTGAAACATAAGCTCCACTGAGGCTTGCATATAGATAATGCTCAAAAAATATTTGTTGACTGTTACCTGAAGATATTATATGATTTGTTATTAAAGTCTGACAGATGAGAGGTTTTATTATTGCATGTCATAATTTGTTAGGCAGCAGAAAATAATATATGCTTGATACTAAAATATTAATCATGAAAAATATATTAAATTGGAAACTGGAATGACATTTAAGTCAGTAAAGATTTCTTTTCCAGAGAGAATGTTTTCTGTCGAGAGTGTAAGAGGAGTACTGCTAGCTTTTCCTCTTCCTCCCACATACAAAGAAGCAATATATAAGTACAGTACATTTATTTAACTTATCCCTGATAATGCATATCTACACTGTTCAAATTTAGAGAAATCTCTGCATTACTGTATTGTTGTCAGACAGAAGAAACTGTATAAAAAGTAAATACAATTCACAATTTTACTTTTTCAACAGCTTACCTTCCTCAAAAAATTTAAAGACTTCTTTTCCTTTATTTGCTGCACACTTACCATATAGCTTGTTGCATAAAAAAATGCTTTTCACTTTTAACTTAATCTTTATTGTATTTTTTTCCATTACCATTTAGGACCCTTTTACCTACCCTCTCCCCACAGCAATCACCACAACCCACCCCCTCGACTAGCTGTCATCTGCTCTCCACCTATGAGTCTGTCTCTGTTTTGCTTGTTACTTCAGTCAACACCAAAAAAAACAACCAATCCAATTAACAAATGGGGAAGGGACCTGAATAGGCACTTCTCTAAAGAGGACATAGAGAGGGCCAACAGACATAAGAAAAGATGCTCAACATCACTAATCATCAGAAAAATGCACATTAAAATCACAATGAGATACCAACTCACAACTGTCAGAATGGCTATCATCAATAAATCAATAAACAACAAGTGCTGGTGAGGATCTGGAGGGAGGGGAACCCTTTAGCACTATTGGTGGGAATGCAGACTGGTGCAACCACTGTGGAAAAGAGTATAAAGATACCTCAAAAAATTAAAAATGGTTCTGCTTTTTGACCCAAAGCTTTTTAGATGTCTTGTCTACTCAACTGAAGTGCTTGTCTATGCAAGCACTCATAGACAGGAATGACATTACTCTTATGTTCCACGTGGTACCTACGCAAACTGACCCAAACCAAGAACCAAATAAATTTTGATTGGCTTTTATCAGCTTTCTCAGAGTGTGAGAACATTTATTTTTAGTTTCCATATCTTGTAAGAATGACTTTTCCCATGCAGGTTTGAGGAGAAAAAAGTGTGTCTGAGTGAAACTACAAAGAGGCCTCAAAATTTTTTAATCCTACTTTAAAAAAAAAAGTAACATTTTGATGTGTTCTTATTGCTTGAGGGCATTAATTTTCCCTTAAGTCCTATAGTGAAGCATCTGCTTTTTAAAAATATATATAGTGAAAATATACGGGGTTAATGCCTGTATTATGGTTTAAAAAATAAATACAAAGCATATTATCAAATATTGGTCTATCATATACTATAATTTGAGAGAGTAATGTAAGTATTCCAAATGCTATCTCATGCTTTCTCATGTATTATTGTCTATTTTTCCCCATTAAGGGAATAAGAGCAAAGAAAAGGTCATGAATTTGAGTGCAACGGGTTTTACTTAAAGAACAGCTATAAAGGGGAAGACATTATCAAAAACAGACCCAGAGCCACAACATCCACATGACAAGAAATCAAAGCAGTTCCTGTTTTTTGTTCCAACAATCTGGTACAGGCTCTATCTGAGACATGACCTATGACAGTGCTTATACTCACACATGTGGTCTCTGAAGAGACCCACAGACAAACTGGTCAGTCAGAGGCAGGAGTAGGGCTGAGGGATACTGTAGATCTTGATCATACAGAATTTAGGAAGCAAGAAGTAAAATGGAAAGGAAAAAAGTACCCCATTAGGGATCCAGCTGTCAAATTATTTGAAGTTTGTGTTGGACAAAGTGCTAAAATGGTGATAGGTACATGTAGTCATTATACTATTCTTTCTGCATTTGTGAATGTCTCAAAATTTCTGCAATACATTTTAAAAACAGGTGAGTGAGTCTCCAGCACATTCCCATACTCTTGTTACATCAGGGATGGAAGCAAAAATTCAGCAACATATTTACAAAGAACTGAGAGAAAGATGGCAGAGGATATCACACAGCTGCAAGTCTCTGTCACTATTCAGTTAGCTGAAGCCACCCAAACCATATGAGAAGACAGGGATGAAATGTACATGGTCACATTCATATTCTATGGTCACATGGAAGGGTAGTCTCAATAGAACTTCAGAAAGTCCTAGTAAGAAATGGCTTTGGTGACAAAGTCACCAGCAAAGAACATATACCAGAAATCCACATAAAAAGATCCTCAGGGTTTTTTCATAACCATATACACACATGCATGTATAATGTCCCTTGATTAACTTGATTTCCTAACAAAAAGGGCTACTTCCTTTTCCTTAAATTATGTCTCAGTTCAAATCTAAGAATCTCAGATTTAGGCATACTGCTTTACACACACACACACACTTGAAGTTAAATATAAATGTTACCAGTTCTGTTAGCTAAGATTCATTTATAGATAACAGAACCCTCTCAAGTCATTTTAGGCAGAAAAAGATTTTACACAGAAAAGATTGCTTATAAAGTTGCTGGAAGGGCTAGAAGGGAAGATCCAGGCTGCGCCTCCAGGAAGACTCCTGAAAAAACACATAAGGACTGATCTACCCAGAAGACTGCTTCCTCTACAACATTCAAGACCCTAAGAAATTAGGAAGTCATTAGATTATTTAAGCAGAGTGTAGGGATCAGGAAGTTGTCTGAAGATTAACCTCCAGAACCCTGTTGGGTCTGTAGATGGACCAGCAAAATGGTATTTCATAAGCCACTGCTTTGGCTCACAATGAACTCAAGCACCATACAAGTACTTCTGATCGGCAGAGCCCAAATCATAGCCAGAATTCTGGATGCAAGAGAGTTAAGAAACAGAGCTTTCAGTTTTCCAACCTCTGGTTTATGTGGAGGCACACAAGGAAAACCATGGAACAGATAATCAGCAAGCCAATCTAAGTGTATCCATCATACCACAGAAAACTCTGAAATACTCTATCCAGAGGGGAAGAAGAAATATCTGATTTTAAAAAGATGAAGAAGAAACTTAACAGACATCACAATCAAATGCAAAATGAAATGTAAATGGACTTTTAAAGTAACAGGATAACTCTGAATATAGTTTTGGTAGTACATAATAATAAGGAATTAAAAATAATTTTGTTCCTGGCTGGTGTAGCTCAGAGGATTGAGCATGGGCCTGCGAACCAAAGGGTCGCCTGTTCGATTCCCAGTCAGGGTACATGCCTGGGTTGCAGGTCAGCTCCCCAGTAGGGGGTAAGTGAGAGGCAACCACACATTAATGTTTCTGTCTCTCTCTTTCTCCTTCCCTTCCCCTCTCTCCAAAAATAAATAAATAAATAAAATCTTTAAAAAATCATTTTGTTAGGTTAAATAATAATATGGTTACATAAGAAATGTCATATTTTTTACAGTTTACTTAAATATGAAATAAAACAGTATGATGATGAAAATGCTTCAAAACACTTTAAGTGAAAGTAGTTTTCAGGGGAACGGAAGAAGAAAGGCTGGCAGTAATGTTAGTTATTAAATCTGGGTAGGAGGCTCTCTGCTTTCGAGATCAGTATGCTTCACAATGGAACCCTTTAACACGTCCCGTCAACAGAAACGTGAGAAGTACGAATGATTTTCATCTAATGCTTCATTTTCAAAGACTTGAATTCCACCATATGAAAATAAGGTCCGTCTTCTATACCCTGTAAAGGGCTTCTACCCTTTAAAATATCAAGATCATGACAGAGAAAGAAAGAATGAGGATTGTTGCAGACTGATTAATAACGGGACATAACAACTAAATGTAGGACTTAGTTATGGAATGGACCATATATTTTTTCTTTTTGCTATAAAATAGGACATTATTTGGACAATTGCCAAATACAAATAAAGCAATACACAAGGTCTGTCTGGAAAGTCCAACCATTGCTAACATAATGAGAACATTCCGCGTGACATCAATGTACCCTAGCAGCCAAGGAGAGTGGACTGGAATGCGCATGCATGAAAATGACAACCTGACTGTACTAGTCAGTGAAGGCAGTAGACGCACCATTGAGTGAGCATGGGTACGGTGTGGCTGTCGCATCCAAGATGACTGAGCGAGCGGAGCAACAAATCTGCGGCAGATTTTGCACTGAGCTTGAACATTCCTCCGCAGAAACTAGTGCGATGGTTCAGAAGTCCATGGCTATGGGTAACTGGTGACCAGCAGCTTCATCATGACACACTCACTTGTGCATTATGTCTTGTGCAAAGTTTTTGGCAAAGCATCAAATCACCCATGTGACTCAGACCTATCTACACCCCAGATTTGGTGCCCTGCAACTCCTGACTTTTCCCAAAACTAAGATCATCTTTGAAAGGGAGATTTCAGACAGTTGATGAGATTCAGGAAAATACAACTGGGTAGCTGATGGCAATTAGGAGAACTGTGTGAGGTCCCAAGGTGCCTACTTTGAAGGGGATTGAGGCATCATTGTCCTGTGTACAATGTTTCTTGTTTCTTGTATCTTCTTCAATAAATGTCTCTATTTTAATAGTACATGGATGTATACTTTCTTGACAGACCTGGGTATACTGACATATCTATGGGTAAAGAAACATTACATCTATAACTTGCTCTCAAATGATTCTGAAAAAATACATATACACAGAAAATATATGTGTATATAGAATGATAAAGCAAATGTAAAAAAATAATAATTAGGGCACCTGGGTTTAGGGTAGAAGAGTTCTTTACCCTATACTTTTAATTTTTCTATATCCTGAATTATTTCAAAGTTTTTTAAAAGTATAAAACATAGTAACAGCATTTCAGACCTTTGAAGAGAAACAGCACAGTTTCTTCTGTCTATTAAATTAATAACTAAACAACTGGAGTGGCACAGGTAGTGCTTATTCAAACAACATTATACAGGATATTATACCCTAATCTGAAAAAGTTTTTTAGCACGTGCTTATTTTGTACTTCTCATTTCTGCAGCAAGATTTGAATAGTCATAAATGTTATCTTTATACACTAACATTTACTTTTATAAACATTTGCAACACTGCAGCTGAAAAATGTAATAAGACGCCTTGGTTTGATAAGTTTATAGCCTCAAATTATTTCCTAGTATACTGAACAGAAAAACTATGTTTTTCACCTAAGAAAAAGAAGAAAGTAGCATTCCACTGTGTTGCACATAGGAAAATGCCTGAGCTAAGCATCAGACAGACATGACTAGGTTCTGCCACTTTAATAGACATGACTCTAGTGACTCAATTCTCAGAACCTCTGCTTTCACACGAGACACAGCAATATCGTGATCTACTTTTGCAAGTCTGTCGTGGATGTTCATTTAAAACATATGAAAGGCAAGGCTTTATGGTACAAAATAGTTACTCAAAATGCGTTTATTAAGATTCCTTAAGAGAAAGTACAAATCTGCTACCGAAAACTCCCTCCAAATAGTATGTACAATATTAACATCTCATAATTCTCCTTTGCATTGTTTTTCCATTTTGTTGCTAATATTAACAAACATATCCTGGGTTGAATAATTTATTTATGTACAAATATTTATTAAGGGACTACTACAAGTCAGGCACTGCTCTAGGCACCAGGGTGAGAACTGAAAATAATACAGACCAAATTATCCTCATTATTCTTAGGTTCTATAAGCCAACATTCAGCATTAAGTAAAATAACGTCAGTTTAGGGGAAGGGATAATTTTGAGTGTTATTCTGGCTTTGTGGTATCCCCGACAGGTTCTGTGCCTTTCCAAATATGCTCTGAACTATAGTTCAAACTCTCTTTTTGCTAAATAAGCCAGAGTTGGTTTTATTACTTCAACTAACAAGCATGCCTGTGCTCTTATAACTGAGAAAGCCTTTTTTCCTTTGACCTCAGATAATGAAAGCACATTAGATACCTAAGAACTCAACATCTATCATGTACCATAAAATCAACCCTAAAATAGATAGGGATGAGATTATTTTTATGTGTTGTATATTTTGCTATGGTTACCAAGACGTGGTTAGCATTTTGAAATTTTTTTCTTAGAATAATACAATGATCTGAATCTAAAATCTTTCATAAGCTGCCACTTTCCATGACAAACAAGAACAGGAAGTGAATCTCAAATACAACCAGACATCTAGTTCCCTTCGCTATTATGCATTCTGCTATTATCTGGGCCTGACTTCACAACATCACACTTCCTGACATTCTACCCTAATTTAAAATTATTATTTTAATTTCTGTTTAAATAAAACATATTTCCTATTAAACTGGAAATTTTGACATATACTCAAATATTTTAAGTTCTATGAGGAAGACAGCTTAAAATAAAGGAATTGAGTAGCAAAGCAACTTACAAAAGCAGAAATGAAAACAGATGTTAAACTTCTTTGAAACAAATTTTTGCTAACAGCCTCAACCAAAGCTATTTCAGTCAGCTACTAGAAATATTCTACTCTATGAAAAGATATCAACAAACTTCACGGGTCATCAGCTCCACAAGGGTGTGGGCTCTTTTCAAGGTCACCCAACACCATGTCCATTATCTATTATAGGATTTCAAAACATAGGTGATAAGCTCTGCAAAAGCTTTGTTTACATCACTGGCCCTCCATCAGGGGCAATTCTGTCTCCCAGCTGTCATCTGGCAACATTTTTAGTTGTCATGACTGGGTGGAGCAGGGGAGGGAATGCTGCCAGCATTTAGTGGGTAAAGGCCAGGGATATTGCTACACATCCTACAATGTACAGGATAGTCTCCTATGGCAAAGAACTAGAGAGCCAAAAGTGCCCACCAAGACTGAGAAAACTCTTGAGTTAGGTCAAATATGCTACTGCCCTTCACAACCATATATAAAATTACTAATGGTGTAGCTTTTCATATCCTCTGGTGATAGCTCACAGACCCTTTCAAACAGGATATATTAAATCTCCACCCCACCCCCATGGAAAAACACTCTGGCCACTGAAACTCTCACTGAAATCCCTGCAGTGTGAAAAGCCTAGTCTCCTTTCACAATTAATCAACAATCTATAAGGGTAAGAAAATCTGTTGCTGCTTTGATTCTCAAGACACTGGCCTTTAAACATTACTAGTATCTTCATTATACTGAGTAGCAATCTTTTTTCAAAATCATTCCTCAAGTGGGGCAAGAATAGGTTCTTCCTCTCCTTACATGTCTTTTCATACCATAATCTTTCTTTTACCACTTTACAGAAAATGTTGCTCAAGCTTTCTGGGCCTGTCTCCTCAAAGGAGATGACAATTTGCACTGTACAGAGTTATTCTGAGATTAAGTGACATCAAATGTGTGCCCAGAGTGTCTGGGATGTGCGTAGGTGTGCTCACTGATGCGCAATGGATAATGTCAAACACACAGCATCATGTACACAAATACTGAACGGATGAGAAGTTTAAGAACTATCTAGTTGAGAAAAGAGGTACTCTGAGAATATAAAAATGAATGGATTATATATTTCTGTCTAGGTATGATCCTGGAAATGATTGTTTAAATCCACAACATGTCAATCCTTTAAAAATATCATTGAACTCAAATTTGAAATTTAATTTTTATATTTTTCTCACGAGTAACAGATTTTAGGTGACTTGCCAAAAAAGAAAAAAAGGAAAGAGAAAGGGCATTAATACAAAAGAGTAATTAAAGTATGGCGGACAAAATTTCAATCATAACCAGATCTCTTTGGTATTAAAAAATAGTCTTTTCACTGCTCTATGCTGTCTCCCAGATGCACCATGCTGTGGGAGCTAAAAAAGAGATCCTCCCCTTTAAAAAGCATCAAGTTGAGAGAAAGGTCAATTAGGTAAATAATTACCAAACCAAGTAATAAATGTTATATGAACTTTTAAACATAAAGTTATCGCTGAGCACGAAGGAAGGATTGATTAATTCTAGCTGGGGTAGCATTTCATATAACAGATATTCATGGTAAGTCTTGAAGAATAAGCAGAAGTTAGTCAAGCAAAGGGAGAAAGGATGTTGTAATCAGAATTATCTGCATGAATAAAATGAGAAAGTAAAACAACACAAGAGTGATAGCTAGTGGTGAATAATGCAATTTAGCTGATGTGTAGAGTACAAGGGGAGAATGAGAGAAAACGAGACTAAAATATTTGGTTGGGACTCAATCCAGAGACGCCTCACTAACAAGTTAAACTTCGTAGATTATCAGTAAGAAGTCACAGATTTCTGAAGGTATAAAAAGAAATCAGACCTCCTTGGGAAACAAAATAAGGGTTTGGGATAATGTAGACTGATGGCTTTGAGATGATGATAGGGAGAACAGTTAGGAGGTTACTGCAATCGTACAAACAAAAGGAAATGAAATGGAGTAAAAGACTAGTAACTTTTCATTCATTAATTTACTCTATCCATCCATCCACCATCTGCTCATGGATTAATTTACTCTATCCATCCATCCACCATCTGTTCATGGATCCATCCAACATGTGCCCACTATATGTGAGCCGCTAAGCTAACCAAGGCATGGTCAGTCAGTAAGACTGACATGGTCTCCTGCTTGCATAAGGCTTATGTTCTAATAGAGGAGAAAGATATGAAACCATTCTTTGCACAACTGATTATTTAATTTTTGTGGTAAAAGTACTATGAGAAAGTTCTAAGAAAGCATATCACTGTGACCTAGTCAGGGGGTGGGTTTGGTCAGAGAAAACTTCTGCAAGGAGTGACATTTTCCTGCAGCTCTTGAGCTGGGGCTATTTATGATCTCACACCTCTTATTCTAAATAAACACTTTGAGAAACTCCTTTCATTAGTCAACTTTACTTTGTGCAATCACATTTAAGTACCTATTTATTAAAATCTCTGATAGGTCTAACTAAACTAGTAGGTATTGCTGGGAGGAAAAAAACAGAGTTGGAAATATGCAGAGAAGGGTGGGAAGAAGTTAAAAGGTAAGGAGTGGGAAAGAGATAAAGGGGAGTGGGAAAGAAGGCATAAAAGAAGAGAGCTCAATAAAGTCCTTAGCTACACAATAGAAGACTTTATAAAGAGTAACTCATTAAGGAAAGAAAGTTTAAACATTTGTTGTCTTTACCCTGAGAAACATAATCCTCTGTAAATTGATAAATACAGGAACCTGTCAATTTCTGCTTTTTCTTAACTGGGAGGCACTTTCTGTTTACAGTGAAGTTATCTAGGTCAAAATTCCAACTCTGTCAACTGAGTTTTATATGCTCCTGGGAAAATTTTTTTGTCTCTCTGAAAATCAGTTTTCATACCTGTAAACTAGAAAAACCATAGCAAATTCACAGAGTGTATTTTTAAAATAGGAATCAAAAGAGAAAATACAGTTAAAATATTTAGTAGTTCAACTTATCCAATTTATTAATTGGATAAACACATTATTAATGTAATCACTTCAAATTTGGAGGCTCTGGTGGCTCTGTCTTTATTAAGAGAAATATTGCTTTACTTCTAAAGGCATCAATCATTGTTCTGGCTGTGATGATAATTTATATGTTGAATATTTAGACCAAGTTCAAACCAGAGGGACAAATAATACAGAAAGCTAACTGACACATATTGTTAACTGTGCCCACAATACCCACTTCCCTTAAAACATCCCAACGGTTGATACTCGAGATGACCACAGATGATTATAGGTGCACTGCTAGTCTCTGACTGACACTCCATTCTACAGAACCAAATCCCTTAGCATATTTAAGATCGAAGTTATACTACCTCTTGGTACCAACTCTGCTACCACCACAGTAACACTGTAGCCCAAATGAAAGTCTAACATAAGGCTACAAAATTAAGAAAGAATTACATTAAATATCCATGACTGATTCTTTTAAACAGGTGTACATAACCAAGTCAGTTCCCCAAATAATTACAGTGGCACCAAAATATCAAGAATAGGAAAGATCCCTATATGCTGAGTCTAGAAGGAAATTTACTTTGCTGAAAATTGGGTGTTTGAAAAAAGTAGAACATTAGCTCCAGCTGGTGTGGCTCAGTGGATTGAGCGTGGGCCCGCAAAGCAAAGGGTTGTGGGTTCGATTCTCAGTTGGGGCACATGCCTGGGTGGCGGGCCGGGTTCCCCAGTGAGGGGTGTGCAAGAGGAAACCATACACTGATGTTTCTCTCTCTCTCTTTCTCCCTCCCTTCCTTTCTGTCTAAAAATAAATAAATAAAATCTTTAAAAAAAAGAAAAAAGTAGAACATTAAATTCCCATAGACAGATCCTGAAATGAAGCACATTGTTCCTTGCTCCCTTCAGCACCAGCACTCAGGCAGACTACAGAGAACAGTATATAGATGCCTAAAACACAAGTTACACAGACACGAAGAGGAGCCTTGAAGAGGTGCTCATGGTTGCTGGAATTAGTTGAGAACTGGGATGAGACACAACTAACTGATAGACTAAGACCCAGGAAACAGGCTCACAGAAGACAATGCAGCACAGTTAACACAAAGTCTGTTTTATTTTGACTAAAAGAATGCTGTTTGAGAATGACACAATGCCCTTGATAAAAATTCTGAATGTTTATAGAGGTAATCTGATACAATCAATGAAAAGAAAATAATTTGATTCACAATTCTCACTGTTCTTCAAATACATACACTTTTTTAAAAAATACTGACAGTCAAAGATGATGGATTAAGTACACATGCTTACCTCCTCTGTTGTTGCCTAAAACCTTGTTAAAAATGGCATTAAAATATTTTTTAAAGGCATAAACCCAGAAAGATAAAGATGAGTTGACAACTATAAATTTGTTTATAAGCTGCAATATAGAAGTAGAGTGGTAACTAACCTGGCAAACCTGAGAAAACTAAAGAGTAAACCAGCAATGGTGAACTCTGAGAAGCAAACTAACCCTGAAACTCCCCAAGAGCTACAGGGTTAGCAGTACCACGCTTTTTCGGAACTACTAAGAGGCAGTAAGAGAACTGATCCCTTCCCTCTACTCTTCCATTCACTGACTGCTGCTCTCCATCCCCTCACAGAAGACTGGGGATTCATTATGGAAAAATGGTAATAAGAAGTGTCTTGGAACTGTGAGACTCCCATGCACAGTTCAGAGTGCAATCACAGTACTAAAAATCAAAGTTATATACTAAATGAAAGTTCATAAATGAAATGTTGAGACTCCCAGACTTATACTCTACAGGTAGTAGACTAGAGATTATGTATGCTCTGGGGAATCTAACAATTCACAAGGGGGAAAAAGAAGACAGAAATTTACAGATCCTAATACTGGAATTCCTAGTAAAATGTTTCAACCAAGGGACACTACAATGAAGCCCATGGTCATACAGTCGTTTGCACACAATCTATCTCTTCAATCAGCATTTTATTTATTTTTATTTTATTTAATGAATTTATTGGGGTGACACTGGTTAATAAAATTATATAGGCTTCAGGTGTACAATTCCATCATAAACATCATCTGTATATTGTATATTTACCATCCCAAGTCAAGACTCCTTCCATCACCCTTTATCCCCTCTATACCCTTTTCTACCTTCTTACACCTTCAGTCAGCTTTTTAAAAAGCTGGCTCTTAAATATAGATAGAAAGCCAAAGACTCAGAGATGTTTAAGGAAAGACCCTAACATCAAAAGCAGAGAAAAAGAAGAAGAAAGAAACTCAGAAGAAACAGAAACTGTGCAGAAAAATAAAAATCATTAGAGGGAAACAAGGGGCATTGTCCTTAATGTCATGTAAGATAACAGAAAAAATACTGCATCCATAAAACAAAGACATGATGCCAGAAACGTGAATATTCAAAAAATAAAAAGGAAACACTAGAATAGCAAAAATATTTAAATGGTACTCAATAGAGAGAAAGGTTATTTAATCTCATTAGTCATCAAAGAGATGAAAACTAAAAGCACAATACATCAATACACATCTATTGGAATGACTAAAATTAAAAGGACTGCTAACTCTCTTGGATCAATTCCCTCTAGGGCAAGTTAGCAGTCATAGACATTCAAGCAGTTTCATGGTAAGGAGCTGAGGCCTCCTGCCAACAGTAATGATGTGAGTGAGCCACTCTGGAACAGGGTCTTTCAATAAAGTCAAGCCTTCAAATGACTGTGGCCCCTGCTGGCCTTCTGATGTTGACCACACGAGAGACTCTGGGCCAGCATCGCCCAGCTAATCTACTCTCAAATTCCTGATCCATCACAAAGCTGGCAATATCTTCTAAAGCTAAACGTATGTATACCATGTGATTTGGCTCTCAATTCCGAGGGATATACCCAACAGAAATATGTACATGTATACAACAAAGATGTGTTCAAGTATGTTCACAGCAACAGTATTTGTAATAGTCCCAAATAAGAAACAATCCCAATGTCCATTAACAGTAGAATGGGTAAATGATAGTATTTCACACAACAAACTACATCATAATAATGATAAAGCATGAACTACTGCAACATGCAGCAACATAAATAAAACAACATGATATAAGAGAAAAGAAACTACACACAAAAGTCTATGTTCCCACTTATATAAAGTTCAAAGTCAAACAAAGTCAGGGGTCTTAAAAGTCAGGATAGACTTTGGGGAGGAAGTAGTGACTCGGAGGAAGCAAAAGTGGGTCTTCCAGGGCACAGGTGATACTGTGTTTTTTCATCAGGATGGTGTTTAAAAGGGTGTCACTTTGTAAAAGTTCAGTGAGTTCTAAACTTAGAAATGCACACTTTTCCATGTACATGTTGTACTTCAAAAACAGCTAATTTAAAAATACTAAATAGAAGAATTAAAAGACAGAGCTAGGAAATCTAGAGATCCAGCAAGGTAGGTTGGGAGCGGAGCCCACTTCTCCCTGCACCCAGCTGGAACATCTAGCCAATCTTCTGAGGAACAGAGTGAACAGCCAACAGAATCCCAGCTTATATGAAGTTTGGAGGCCAAAATTGTAGACACTGAAAAACAGATGGTAAGGAGATTGCGTTGGGATGGTAAGGTCCCTGGGACCTGTGCAGGGACCTGTGCAGGGACCTGCGCAGGGACCAAGGCTGCTGCTGTGGCCTTGGCCTGGTTGGCAGTGGCTGCAGGATCTTTGGAGGATGGCCAGATCAGCAGCTCCCTCCCCTACCAAAGCGGGGGAAGACAGTGTGACAACAGGAGAGACCTGGATGCTTGAAGTCGCTGGGGGGCCGGTTGGGGGGGACTGGAGATGAAGTGGGAGACAGAGGTGGTGCTGACCCGCTGAGACTGTGGACACTGGCCAGATCATTACCAGAGAAATTAGGGAGCTGGGTGACACTTGGAGAAGAGAGGAGTTGGGCCATGTCAGACCCTGATCCAGATAGTCTCCTGTCTGGTTAGAAAGTTAGGCTGTGTGAAAAGCCAGGCACTTGTTAAGGATGGCAGGCTTAAACAAGAGTATTTCACTCAAAAAAAGGCTCTCAGCCGCTGTTTAAGGAAGTCTCACACAATGGGTGGCTAGCGAAAAGGAAGGAGGAGGCAAGCCTCACAGACAGGCCCTTTGAGGGCAGCAGGGCTCAGGAAGTTAGCAGTCCCCAGAGACTTAATTTAGTAGGGGAGCTGAACTGCCCAGGGGAGACTTTGAGAGTGCGCAGCATGCAGGCCAGCAGAGAGGGAGGAGGTGGGACGTGAGTTGCCCCTAATCAGTGCACCTCATGGGTGGCACAACTGGTGCATTAAAAGCACTGGCCTGGTGCAGATGGACGGTGAGTGCCCAGAAACTCAGGGAGGACCTGGGCTGGAGGCTGGGTAAATGTGAATATTGCAGCCCAGACCTGGCCCCAATCCTAGCAAAACAACAGAAAGGGAGAAAAGCAAAGCTGAGCCCACTCAGCCAGCCGCTTCCAAGAAGACAAGCAGAACTCGCTTGGTGGGTTTAAATCAGCAGAAGGCTTTTATTTTTTTTTCTTTCCCCTCCTTTTTTTTTCTTTTCCCAACTGTGAGACGCTAAGATCTGGAGCTGTGAAAGGACCAGAGACAGATTCAGAGACGGAGGAGACTAACCCCAACCGCTGAGAAACTGAGACAAATTTTACTTTGCTACCCTATAGAACTTGCATTTTATTATTTGTATTATTATTATTTTTCATTAATTTTACTTCTTTTGTTTTATTAGTATTTTCATTTCTCTTCTTTATGTTTAGTTTAGTTTGTTTAATTGCATTGTTTGACTAAGTTTCCTTGTTCTCTCTTTCATATTGTATTTTAATTTTCCTTCTTTCACTTCACTCATATTCCAATAACACACTATTCTTGGTCGTGTACTTTCTATTCTGGTTATTCAGATCATGTATTTCTTGTCATATTGTTATTTTTCCAATATTATTATAAATAGTTGTGGTTCCATATAAATGCAAACACTGCACAGCACCCTGCCGTGCTGTTGGCCCATCTCACTGTCCTCTTCACCTTTATTACTGCCGTGGCTAACTCTATTCTCTTGCACACCGCACCTGGCTCCTATCCCTCACCCTCACTAGATCTCATCATAAAAGCACGCACAAATGCTGTTTTCCGCATTTAGCTCACAATCCTTCTCCCCTCTAACAAGAGCCTTATCAGTTTTTCACCTTTTATAAAAAGTGGCTAGTTGGGTGAAATATCACAGTTAACACTATACATATCTAAAGGATTTCCTATCTCTTCTCTGTGGATTGGTACTTTAAATCCCATGAAATATACTCTCACTGTCTTAATCCATTTTGCTTTCCCCCTCCAACTGATCATATAAAAGAGTAGGTGGGAGAGTGAATGCCAATATACCTGCTGGCAGAGAGAACCCACCAACAAAGGAACCCACCAACAGAAAATAAAGGAAGATAGTGAAGAAGTGAGTGAAAGCCACACTAACCTCCACTCAGGACTAATGTGAATTAAAATAAATGGTAGAGAAATTATCCAGAACAAACAACTGAACAACAGCAAGAGAGAAGCCTCATAACCTCCCACAGATAGAAGAACCAGCTTCAACACATCCTGTCTGCACCTGGACAACAGCACACAAGATGTGGTGGGCAGAGTGACCCTCAGTTAAGCAGCGGGGGGGAGGGACCCACCAAAGAAAGACCCAACAACAATCAAAATCCAACTACATCTGGAGAGTCAACAAAAATGACACCCCAAGAGAAACAAGTTCAGGAGATCAAGGAGAAGCACCAGATCTGTGGTGCTTCTATGTGCTTCTGAACCATAGAAGTTCAGAGCACAAACCCAGGGAGTCAGAACAGATCAATTTAAGAAGCAGAGGCTAACAAGAAGAGTCTCACAAACAATGGGAAGACAAAGAAACAATACCCAAATGAAAGCAAAGGAAGAAGCATCATAAAGAATGTTAAATGAAGTAGAGGCAAGTCAACTATCAAATATTGAGTTCAAAGCAATGATTATAAGGAAGCTCAATGATCTCACAGAGAATTACCAAAAACTACAGGGAAACTACAATGAATTCACTGTAAACTATATCAACATGAAAAAGGAAATAGAAACTATAAAAAAGGGCCAAGAAGAAACAAAGAATACAATTTCTGAATTGAAGAACACAGTAGAAGGAATCAAAAGCAGGCTAAAGGAAGCAGAGAATCAAATCAGCGAGCTGGAGGACAAGGTAGAAAAAAACTCCCAGAAAAAAACAATAAAAGGAAAAAAGATTCAGACAGAATGAAGACGGGTTAAGGGAACTGCAGAACAACATGAAACATAATAATATCCATATAATAGGGGTACCAGAAGGAGAAGAAGAAGAGCAAGGGATAGAAAACCTGTTTGAAAAAGTAATGATGGAAAATTTCCCTAATCTGATGACAGAAAAAGTCACATGAATCCAGGAAACACAGAGGGTCCCAATCAAGAGGAACCCAAAGAGGTCCACTTCAAGACACATCATAATTAAAATGGCAAAATTCCATGACAAAGAGAATTCTTAAAGGCAGCAAGGGTGAAACAAAGTAAAATAAAAGGGAGCCCCAGTAAGACTATACCAGCTGACTTCTCAGTGGAAACGCTACAAGCTAGAAGGAATTGGCAAGAAATATTCCATGTAATGAAAAATGAAAGCCTGAAACTAAGAGTACTCTATCCACTAAGGCTTTTAATCAAGATAGAAGGCAAAATAAGGAGCTTCCAAGACAAAAGAAGGTTCAAAGAATACACGTCCTCCAAACCATCACTGCAAGAGATGCTAATGGGTCTGCTTTAAGGAAAGGAAGAAAAAGAGAGACAGAGAGAGAGAGAGAGGAACATGGGTAAGAAAAACTAGCAATGAATAAGTACTTATCAACAATAACCTTAAATGTAAATGGATTAAATGCTCCAATCTAAAGACACAGAATAGCTGAATGAATAAGAGCTCATGACCCACACATATGCTGCCTACAAGGCACCTACCACAGAACAAAAGACATACACAGACTGAAAGTGAAGGGTTGGATAATATATTCCAAGCAAATGGACAGGAAAGTAAGGCCAGGGTAACAACACTCATATCAGACAAAACAGATTTTAAAACAAAGGCCATAAAAACAAACACAGAAGGACACTTCACAATACTCAAGAGAAGAATCCATCAAGAAGACATAAACATTGTAAAGATATATACAGCCAACACAGGAGCAGCCAAACATATAAGGAAAATCTTGGAGGACTTCAAGAAAGATACAGACAGCAACGTACTTATACTAGGGGATTTAATGTCCTATTGTAAATAATGGATAGCTCTTCCCAACAAAATATCAACAAGGATATTGAGGCACTGAACAATGTCCTAGATCAAATGGACTTAACAGATAAATATAGAATCTTTCATCCCAAAGAAGCAAAGTACACAATCTTTTCAAATGCACATGGAACATTTTCAAAGACAGACCACGGGATAGGGCACAAAACAAGCCTCAACAAATTCAAGAAAATTGAAATCATATCAACCATTTTCTCCAACCACAAGGGACTGAAACTAGAACCCAACCTCAAGGAAAAAAGTAAAAAACACTGAAGCTCATGGAGATTGAATAGCATGCTATTAAACAATGAATGGGTCAATGATAAGATCAAGGGAGAAATCAAAAAGTTTCTGGAAACAAATGAAAATGAACTCACAACAGTCTAAAACTAATGGTACACAGCAAAGGCAGTCCTGAGAGGGAAGTTCATAGCAATACAGGCCTACCTAAAAATAGACAGAAACATTTCAAATAAACAACCTAACCTTACAACAACAAGAACTGGAGGAACAACAACAAACAAAGCCCAGAAGGAAAGAAGTACCCAACATCAGAGCAGAATTAAAATGACATAGAGAATAAAGGAACAATCCAAAGATGCAATAAGTCCAGGAGCTGGTTCTTTGAAAAGATAAACAAAATAGACAAGCCTTTAAGCAGACTCATCAAGAAAAAAAGAGAGAGGACCCAAATAAACAAAATGAGAAATGAGGAGATATTATAATGGATAACACAGAAATACAGAAGATTGTTAAGAAATTAGTATGAACAACTATATGCCAACAAATTTGAAAACCTGGGTGAAATGGACAAATTTCTAGAAAAATATAATATCGCAAAACTGAATAGAGAAGGAGAAAGCCAGAACAGACCAATAACAGCTAAGGAAATCAAAACAGTAATGAAAAAAACTCCCAACACACAAAAACCCTGGACCAGAGGGTTTCACAGAAGAATTTTACAAAACATTTAAGGAAGAGCCAATGCCTACCCTTCTCAGGCTACTCCAAAAAATCCAAGAAGAGGGAAGCCTCCCCAACTCATTTTACAAAGCCAGCATCACCCTAATTCTAAAACCAGATAAAGATACAAGAAAAGGAAACTATTGGCCAATATTGCTGATGAACATAGACACCAAGATCCTCAACAAATATTGGTAAACCGCATCCAGTAATACATTAAAAAGATCATACACCATGATCAAGTGGGATTCATCCCAGAGATGCAAGGATGGTACAATATTCGCAAATCAATAAATGTAATACATCACACAAATACAAGGAAAGGCAAAAGTCACATGATCCCATCAACAGATGCGGCAAAAGCATTTGATAAGGTACAGCACCCATTTATGATAAAAACACTCAGCAAGGTAGGAGTAGACAGAGCATTCCTCAACATGATAAAGGCCATATACAAGAAACCTACAGCTAGCATCATACTCAACAGGTAAAAACTAAAAGCTTTCCCACTAAGATCAGGAATAAGACAAGGATGTCTGCTTTCATCACTTCTATTGAATATAGTATTGGAAGTCCTAGCCACAGCAATCAGACAAGAGAAAGAAATAAAAGGCATCCAAACTGGAAAGGAGGAAGCAAAGCTGTCACTGTTTGAAGATGATATGAAGATGATACGGCAAAACAGCAGGGTTCAAAATCAATATTCAGAAATAAAGGGCATTTTTATACACAAACAGTGAAAGATCAGAAATAAAAATCAGGAAACAATTCCCATTTGCTATAGAAACAAGAAAAGTAATGTACGTAGAAATAAACATTACCAAGGAGGTGAAAGACCTGTACTCAGAAAACTACACAACACTGAATAAAGAAATTAAGAAAGACACAAACAAATGAAAGCATATACCATGTTAATGGATTGGAAGAATCAACATCATCAAAATGACTATGTTACCCAAAGCAATTTATAAATTAAATTCAATCACTATTAAAATACCAATGACATATTTCACAGATATAAAACAAGCATTTCAAAAATATATATGGAACCATAAATGACCCCAAATAGCTTTAGCAATTTTGAGAAAAAAGAACAAAGTAGGAGGGATCACAATATTTGATATCAAACTTTATTACAAGGCCACTGTAATCAAAATGGTCTGATACTGGCATAGGAACAGAGACACAGACCAATGGAACACAATACTGAGCCCACAAATAAACCCAAATCTTTATGGTAAATTATGGAGTGAAAACAGACTCTTCAACAAATGGTGTTAGGATAGCTAGACAGCTACATGCAAAAAATGAAATTGGCCCACCAACTTACACCATACACAAAAATAAATTCAAGGTGAATAAAAGATTTAAGTTGTTACACTGTAAAAGTCCTACAGGAGAGCATGGGCAGGAACATCTCAGATATTCCAGCAGTATTTTCACTGATATGTGCCCTAAAGCAAGAGACAAAGGAAAGAATAAACAAATGGGATCTCATCAAAGTAAAAAGGTTCTGCACAGCTAAAGAAAGTAGCATTAAAATGAGGAGGGAATCAACCATATGGGAAAACATATTTGCAGATGGTACCTTGGACAACAGTTTGATCTCCAAAATATATAAACAACTCACACAACCGCACTCCAGAAGACAAATAATCCAATTTAAAAATGGGCAAAGGACTTGAACAGACATATCTCCAAGGAGGACATACAGAGGGTCCAGAGATAAATGAAAAAATGTTCAACATAATTAGCCATCAGAGAGATGCAAATTGAAACCACAAGGACATACTACTTCACAACAGTCAGAATGGCCATAATGAACAAATCAACAAACAAGTGCTGATGAGGTTGTGGAGAAAAGGGAACCTTACTGCACTGTTGCTGGGAATGCAGACTGGTGAAACCAGTGTGAAAAACATTATGGAATTTCTTCCAAAAATGAAACATGGAACTGCCTTTTGACCCAGCAATACCACTGTTGGGATTATATCCTAAGGATCCTGAAAAACCAATTCAAAAGAACCTATGCACCCCAATGTTCATAGCAGCACAATTCACAATATCCAAGTGCTGGAAGCAACTTAAATGCCCATCAGTAAATGAGTGGATCAAAAAACTATGGTACATTTACACAATGGAATACTATACAGCAGAAAGAAAGAAGGAGCTCCTACCCTTCACTACAGAATAGATGGATCTGGAAAGCATTATGCTATATGAAGAAGATAAGTGGTGAAAGAAAAATAGCATATGACGATCTCACCTATAAGTGGAACCTAATCAACAAAACAAAGAAACAAGAAAAATACAACCAGAGACATTGAAATAAAGAACAATCTGGCAGTAACCGGACAGGAGGAAGGAGAAATATAATAGGGGATAATGGAGTGGGGCCATCAAGGAACATGTATGAAGGACACATGGACAAAGCCAAAGGGGGTGGGTTCAAGGGTGGGAGGCAGGGATGGACGGGGCAGGGGGCATGGTGGGGTGAAAATGGAGACAACAGTATTTGAACAACAATAGAGAAAAAAGACAGAGCTTAAGAAATCTCGCAGCAAGGAAAACAAATATACAAAAGAAAGAAAAGAGGAGGAAAAAAGAAACTATATTTGTCAAAGAGGCTGAATATTCAGATAACAGCATAACTCAAAAAGAGAGAACCAAGGAAATGAAAGTATAGATGATCAAAATAATTCAGACAAAATTCAATTAAAGAAATATATGAATTTCCTGATTGACAGGGTCCACCAAGTGTACAACCAAAAGACATAAAAACAAAATCACTCCAATGTACCACATCACAAAGTGTCACAAAAATATTAGTAATCAGATCTCCATTAAATTTGTCAATAGCAACACACAAAAGTTGGTACTGATGACAAGAGAGCATTCCTCTACTATATTCCTTCCTCTATATCCTTCCTCTCTCCACCCCAGGGAAATTACCAAATGAAGGTGAACCCCCAACAAGCCTACAAGCCTGATGGAACATGATCAATCAGGAGTGGTATCTGTGGGTTTTTCATCCTAGGGGACTCATTCTCCCTCTTTATCTTTAACGAGTTCAGAGGCCAAAATAACTAGACAACCTTAGATTTCAATCTCAACAAAAAAAGAAACAACAAACTGCACAATATTACTAATGAAAACAGAATTTTTAGAAGAGATGAACCCCATGTTATAATATATAGGGTCCAGCACAACCAACACCCCCCTTTTATGACAAAACCTTTATTACAAAATCATAATCATGTAATTCTGTAACACAACAATATCACACTTAAGCAGATTATATATTTTAGGTGAAATGTTCAAATTAAAATTATAAATTATGACTTCTGGCCAAGATGGAAGCATAAGTAGACATACCCTGTCTCCTCACACAACCAAAACAAGGATAACAACAAATTTAAAAACAAAAATCAACCAGAACTGACAGAAAATCAAACTGTATGGAAGCCCAACAACCAAGGAGTTAAAGAAACATTCATCCAGACAGGTAGGAGGGGTGGAGACAGGCAGCCAGGTGGAGAGAACTCGCAGTAAAGCGGTGCCTGGCAGACTGAGACAGGTAGGCAGTGGCTGGCAGATCAGGTGGTCCCACATTTGTGCGCGGATAAACCCGGACGAACAACTAGGGTGTGAGACCACACAACCCAGAGTTCCAGCTTGGGGAAATAAGGACTCAAACCTCTCACTGAAAACACCTGTGGGAGTTGAGGCACTGGAAAAAACTCCCAGCCTCACAGGAGAGTTTGCTGGAGAGACCCACAGGGTCCCATAATGAACACAAAGCCATCCACCCAGGAATTGGCACCAGAAAGGCCCAATTTGCTTGTGGGTAGTAGGGGAAGTGACTGAAAACCGGCAGAGAATAGAGCAAGTGGCACTGTTCTCTCTCAGACCACCAACCCCCCACATACTGCATCACAACGCAGTGACATGGGCTGCCCTGCCCTGGTGAGCAACTAAGGCTCTACCCCTTACTAGGTAAGAGGTGCCCTCATACACACACACACACACACACACAAAATGGCCCAAATGAAAGACCAGTTCAAAGCTCCAGAAAAAATACAACTAAGCGACGAAGAGATAGCCAACTTATCAGATGCACAGTTCAAAACACTGGTTATCAAGATGCTCCAGAAACTCACTGGGTACTTCAACAGCATAAAAAAGACCCAGGCAGTAATTCATTACGTCACATTATGTGCAATAAAAAAAAAATTTACAGGGAACCAACAGTGATAGGAAGGAAACCAGGACTCAAATCAACAGTTTGGAGCAGAAGGAAGAAAGGAACATTCAACCAGAACAAAATAAAGAAACAAGAATTCAAAAAAATGAGGAGAGGCCTAGGAACCTCCAGAACATCTTTAGACGTTCCAACATCTGAATCATAGGGGTGCCAGAAGGAGAAGAGGAAGGCTAAGAAACTGAAAACTTATTTGAACAAATAATGAAGGAAAACTTCCCCAATCTCGCAAAGAATATAAATTTTCAGGAAGTCTAGGAAGCTCAGAAGAGTCCCAAAGAAGTTGGACTCAAGGAGAAACACACCAAGACACATCATAATTACATTACCCAAGATTAAAGAGAAGGAGATAATCTTAAAAGCAGCAAGAGGAAAGGAGACAGTTACCTACAAAGGAGTTCCCATAAGACTATCAGCTGATTTCTCAAAAGAAACCTTGAAGGCAAGAAGGGGCTGGAAAGAAGTATTCACGGTCATGAAAGGCAAGGACCTACATCCAAGATTATTCCATCCAGCAAAGCTATCATTTAGAATTGAAGGGCAGCTAAAGTGCTTCCCAGATAAGGTAAAGTTAAAGAAATTCATCATCACCAAGCCCTTAGTTTATGGAATGTTAAAGGGACTTATCTAAGAAAAAGAAGATAAAAAATATGAACACTAAAATGACAACACACTCACAGCTATTAGCAACCAAACCTAAAAAAAAACAAAAACAAAACAGGCACAGAATCACAGAAATGCAGATCACTTGGAGGGTTATCAGTGGGGGAGGGGAGAGGGATGGGAGGGAAAAGTACAGAGAATAAGTAGCACAAATGGTAGGTAGAAAATAGGGAAGGTTAAGAATAGTATAGGAAATGGAGAAGCCAAAGAACTTACATGTATGACCCATGGACATGAACTAAAAGGGGGGGAATGCAGGTGGGTGGGAGTGTGCAGGGTGGATGGGAATAAAGAGGGGAAACTGGGACAACTGTAATAGCATAATACCATATATTTAAAAAATAATGAACAAAATTATAAATTATTATACCCATATTATTACACTTCCAATCACACTCAAGCAGGCCTTACTTCTGCCAGACCCTATATATTAATATCTATACCAATATAAGAAACAAGATAAATTATTAAAACCATATAGTCAGACTATCTGGAAACATTGAGTATGAAAAACATGACAGATGGGAAAAAACACTGTTGAAAAACAAATTATCAAGCTAGAAAAATAAACTAAGAAACTCTCCCAGAAGTCAGCATAAAAGGCTGAATGTGGGGAAGAGGTGGAAAGATTATATTAAAAGAAATAAGTCATTTAACGAACATGAAAAAATACTTTCAGCAAAGATGGAGGCATAGGTAGTAGATACACTTTGCCTCCACACACAACCAAAAAAAGAACAAATTTAAAAACAAAAAACTGTAACTGCCAAAAAACTGAACTGTATGAAGTCTGACAACCACAGAATTAAAGAATAAACATTCATCCAGACTGGTAGGAGGAGTGTTGACTGGCCGCCTGCACAGAGAGGATGTGCGACAAGGCACGACAAGGCAGGAGCTGCAGTACCAGGCAAGTGAGGCCTTAGTTTCTGGCAGTTCACATATGCAGGTGGATACACCAGGAGAAATAACTGGGGAGCAAGACAGACCTCACAATTCAGTGTTCCAGGATGAGGAAATAAAGCCTCAAAAACTCTGACTGAAAAAACCTGTGGGGGTTGCGGTGGTGGGAGAAACTCTTAGCCCCACAGGACAGTTCACTGGAGAGACCCACAAGGCCTCAGAATGTACACTAAACCACCCACCAGGGAATCAGCACCAGAAGAGCTCAATTTGCATATGGGTAGCAGGGGAAGTGACTGAAAGCCAGATGAGAGCTAAGCAAGTGGCAGTGTTCCCTCATAGACCCTTCCCCCACATACAGCACCACAACGTAGTCAGGTGGTTGCCCTGCCCTGTGGAATACCGAAGGCTCCACCCCTTACTACATAACAGGTGCACTGAGACAAGGAAATACAGCCCAAATGAAAGAACAGATCAAAGCTCCAGAAAAAATACAACTAAGTGAACAGATAGCCACCCTATCAGATGCAGAGTACAAAACACTGGTAATCAGAATGCTCACAGCTTCAGTTGAGTATGGTTGCAAAATAAGAGGAAAAAGTGAAGGCTATGAAAAGTGAAATAAAGCAAAATATACAGGGAGCCTACATGAAGGGGAGGAAACTGGGGCTGAAATCAACCATTTGGAGCAGAAGGAAGAAATAAACATTCGACTGGAACAGAATGAAAAAATAAGAATTAAAAAAAATGAGGAGAGGCTTAGGAACCTCCAGGGCATCTTTAAACGTTCCAACATCCGAATCATAGGGGTGCCAGAAGGAGAATAGGAAGAGCAAAAATGGAAAGCTTGTTTGAACAAATAATGAAAGAGAATTTCCCCCATTTGGCAAAGAAAATAGACTTCCAGGAAGTCCAGGAAGCTTAGAGTATCCCAAAGAAATTGGACACAATGAGGAACACACCAAAGCACATCATAATTACATTACCCAAGATTAAAGAGAAGGAGAGAATCTTAAAAGCAGCAAGAGAAAAGGAGACAGTAGTCTACAAAGGAGTGCCCATAAGACTGTGAGCTGGTTTCTCAAAAGAAACATTCTTAGCCAAGAAGGGGCTAGAAAGAAGTATTCCAAGTCATGAAAGGACCTACATCCAAAACTACTCTGTCCAGGAAAGCTTTCATTTAGAATGGAAGGGCAGATAAGTGCTTCCCAGATAAGGGAAAGTTAAGAATTCATCATCACCAAGTCCTTATTGCATATTCTGTGAAATGTTAAAGGGACTTATCTAAGAGAAAGAAGAATATAAAAAATATGAACAGTAAAAGGACAACAAACACAATTATCAACAACTAAACCTAAAAAAAAACCCAAAACAAAACCAAACTAAGCAAACAACTGAAACAGGAACAGAATCACAGAAATGGAGATCACAGGGAGGTTTATCAGTGGGTAGGACACAGGGATGGGGGGGAGAATAGGGGAAAAGGTACATGAGTAAGAAGCATAAAATAGACAGGGGGAGGATAAGAACAGTTTACGAAATAGAGAAGCCAAGGAAATTATATGTAGGACCCATGGATACAAACTAAGGGGGTGAATGCAGATGTGGGTGGGGAAAGGCAGAGGGCAAAAAAGGGAAGAAAAAAATGGGACAACTGTAATAGCATAATCAACAAAATATACTTAAAAAAGATCACAAAAAATATTTCAATTAAAGGTCTCTTAGCCATACAGTCTAAAAAACTACAACCTACATGTAGAAACACTGTGATGATATTTTACAAAGAGAAGGGGATATTTTTGAAACTTCCAAATGCTAAGAAAAAACAAGTGGGTAAGGAACAAGATCAACCTCAGATTCTTAAAACTTACAGGGGACTCAATAAGATAATATAGAAATACCATTAATACTGAAGAAAAAGAACTTCAACCCAGAATTTTTATCTCTGCAAATTATTACTTAAAAGTGATGACAAATGAAAAAATATGTTCATGTATACAAAGAATAAGAGATTTGCCACCAGACTAACCTTGTAAATAGTTATGGAGAAAAATACTCAACTAAAAATTAAAGAGAAAATGAGAGATGGCTGAAATTAAGGAAGATTACAAAGGAAAAATAGACAAATCCACAGTTAGAGTTCAAATATCCAACATTCTTCATTCTGTAATTAACAGAACATGTAGACAGAAAACCAGTAGGGACAAAGAAGACAAAAAAACACATCAACCAACTTGACCTAATTGATATTTATAGAACACACTGCCCAACAAAATGGGAATACATACTGCTTTTAAGAGCATACAAAATAGTAAGACAGGCTAAACTTTAACGAACTTAAAAGAATTAGAATCATACAAAATAGGTTCTCTGACTACAAAGAATTAAAGTAGCAATTAGTAACACAACTATATTTGGTAAATACTGGAAATTAAATAACACAGTTTTGAAAAATTTATGAATCTAAGAGGAATTCAAAGAAATGTCAGAAAATATTTTTAACTGAAAGAAAACAAAATACAATGTAAAATTTGTGGGATACACCTAAAAGCACTGCTTAATGAGAAATGTATGGCACTGATATTTAGATTAGACAAAGAAGGTCTCAAGTGAATGGTCTATCTAGGCTTCTACTTTAAGAAAGTCAATAAAGATAATAAAATTAATTCCTAAGCAAGCAGCAGGAAGGAAATAAAAGTAATAGGAGCAAAAAATCGATGACACTGAAAACAGGAAATAGAGAAAAATCACTGAAAGTAACTTATTTTTCTTTTAAAGATGTCCTTCACTCTAGAGCAGTTTTAGGTTCACAACAAAATTGAAAGAAAGTACAAAAATATCTCCCTCACATGTACAGCCTCTACCACCATCAACATCCCCCATAGGAACATTTATTACAATTTGATGGATCTTCATGGAGATATCATTGTCATTCGGCCCACAGTTTATACTACTGGTCCCTTTTGATGATGTATATTCTATGGGGTTGGACAAATGGATAGTGACATATATCCAGCATTATGGTGTCATATAGAGAGTATTTTCATTGACCCAAAAATCATCTGTGCTCTGCCTATTCATCTCTCCTTTCCCTTTAACTCCTCCCAACCACTGATAATACTATTGTTTCCACTGTTTTGATTTTTCCACAATGTTATATTGTGGAATCATGCAGTATATAGCCTTTTCAGATTGCCTTCTTTCATTTAGTGATATGCATTTAATGTTCCTGCCTTTTCATAGTTTGAAAGTTACTTTCTTTTTAGCACTGAATAATATTCTATTATCTGTATGTACCACAGTTTTGTTTATCCCTTCACCAAGGAGGCAATTAGAAGTAAAGCTGCTATAAATATCCGTGTGTAAATAAACATCCACATGTATATAAACACACACATAGTTCTTTATAGTTATTGATATGTGAAAGAAGCTGAATTCATAGAGAGAAAAAAAACCCTACTAAAAAAGAAAACTCCAAGCCCAAATGGATTCACTGGCAAAATCTACTAAATATTTAAGGAAGAAATCATACTAATTCTGCACAAACATGTCAAGAAAATATTTGAAAAGGCAACATGTCCCCATTAATTCTATCGGGCCAGATTATCTTCATCCCAAAACCAAAGTTACTGCACGAAAAGAAAGTTATGGTCAAGTGCCACACACAGATACAGACATTCTCAAAAAATTTTTAGCAAATCAAAAGGACTACTCATCTAAATATTCATTGGTATGACATTTTCCTTTTATAATACTAATATTTCATTTCCTAATAACATTAACAAATCAAATCTAGAAATATATAAAAGGAATAATACATTATGTGAGGTTTATAACAGGGATATAAGGTTGAATTATATCCCTGTTAGACCTTTAGAGGTCTAAAGAAATCAACGTAATTCATTATCTAAGGAGTTGAAATAAGAAAAACTGCAGACCATATAATTAGAGGCAAAAAAATTGGCAAAATTCATAGTCTATTCATGATAAAAACTCTAGGCAAACTATAACCTATAACTTAAAACAGACCTCCTCAGCCTGATAAAGAGTGTCCAAGAAACGTCTCTGCTAACATGGTTAATGATAGATGACTGAATGTTTTCCCTCTATGATATGGAAAAAGACAATGTCAACTCTCTCAACTAATTTGACATGTCCCTGCCAGTTCAATAAGTCAAGAAAATGACTAAAAGGCAAACAGATTGGAAAGGAAGAAACAAAAATGTCTCTGTTATTGCACATGTATATTTATGTAGATAATCCAAAGGGATGCAGGGTGGTGGGGGGAGTGAAGCTATTACAATAGCTCTGTGAGAAAGCAAAATGGCAGATACAAAGGCTTGGGAAGTAGGAAATAGGGAGTTACTTCTTAATGGGTATAGTTTCAGTTTTGCAAGAATGAAAAAGTTCTGGAGATCTGTTGCACAACACTGTAAACATGTTTAACAATACTTACCTGCACACTTAAAATGGTTAAGATGATAAATTAAAATGACAGACACCACTGAACATCAATTAGAATGCCTAAATTTCCTTTTAAAGTTGATACTAAAAAATAACCTGAGGCTGATCACAGTGCAAATGTAAAAAAAAAAACAAAAACAAAACTTGTGAAGATTGGCAGTTTCTTAAAAAGTAAAACATATAACTTACCATGCTTAGAAAAGTGAACAGGACAGTTCAGTATGGTTGCCAAACACAAGATCAACTTACAAAAACCAATAACATGTTATTATTTCAGCAATAAAATAAAAACACTTAGGAAACATAGTAAATAAATATAATATCATTCACCACAACAAAAAATTATATGGTATCTAGGAATACAAAAGATCTGAACAGCCCTGGCTGGTGTAGCTCAGTGGATTGAGCGCGGGCTGCGAACCAGGCATCGCAGGTTCGATTCCCAGTCAGGGCACATGCCTAGGTTGCAGGCCATGTCTCCCAGCAACCACACATTGATGTCTCTCTCTCTCTCCCCCCCCTTCCCTCTCTAAAAATAAATAAATAAAATCTTAAAAAAAAAAAAAGATCTGAACAAGAAAAGACTTTAAATCTAATAAATATAGATATTATAAATAAATGGAGATAGCCCATGCTTTTAGATGGAAAACTTAGTAAAAGAACTGATTCTTCCTCAAATCTATAAATTCAGTGCCATCTCAAATTCCCGCTGAATTTTTTAAGATAACAGATTACCTTACATTAAATTTATATGGAAAAGTAAAAGTATGTGAACAACTAGGTTAATTTTCAAATATATGAACAAAAAAATTAGTATCTAGTACTTTTTGTACTAGATATTAATTATACTAAAAAGCAAATAATTGAAAGATTAGAGTATGAGGACATATGGACCAATGACATAGAACAGAGAGCAAAGAAACAGACATACACAAAAATACATACACCTCCCCCCTCATTGATGACCCTACAGTTCTGCTTCTATCTTTATATGCAAAAGAGATTCTATCACAGGTCTATTAGAATTGCATAAGTGTGAGTGGAGAAATAGATGAAACAATATGGCCATGAGCTGATCATTGTTGAAGCTGGGTGATATTGAAACATGAATTCAAGAATAGAGAGCCCAGGACTTCTGGCCAAGATGGAGGCATAGGTAGACACAGCCTGTCTCCTCACACAACCAAAGGAAGGGCAATAACAAATTTAAAAACAAAAAACAACCAGAACTGCCAGAAAATTGAACTGTATGAAAGTCTGACAACCAAGGAGTTAAAGAAGAAACATTCTTCTAGACTGGACATGAACTGAAGGGAGGGAAGGAATGCGGGTGAAAGTGGGTGTGCAGGGTGGACGGAATAGTGGGGGGTAAATGGGACAACTGTAATAGCATAATCAATGAAATATATTTTTAAAAGACTGAAATTAGAAAAAAAGAATAGACAGCCCATAAATAAACCCATGTCAATATGATCAATAGGAACAGGAACATAAAATGGAGTAAAAACAGCCTCTTCAATAAATGGTGCAGGTAGATCTGGACAAGTACATGCAAAAAAAAATGAAACTATACGACCATCTTACACCATACACCAAAACAAACTCAAGATAGGTAAAAGACTTAAGTATAAGTTGTGACACCATAAAAGTCCCAGAGGAGAACACAGGCAGGAAAATTTCAGATATCCCACACAACAATAGTTTCAACGATATGTCCCCTAGAGGAAGGAAAGAATAAAGAAAAGAATAAACAAATGGGACTACATTAAAATAAAAAGTTTCTGCATGGCTGAAGAAAACATCAACAAAATGTTAAGGGAACTAACGGTAGGGGAAAACGTATTTGTCAATGATACTACAGACAAGGATTTGATCTCTAATGTATATAAAGAACTTACATGACTCCACACCACAAAGACAAACAATCCAATTAAAAAATGGGCAAAGGACCTGAACACACACTTCTTTAAGGTAGACATACAGAGGCTCCCAGAAACATGAAAAATGCTCAGCATCACTAGCCATCAGAGAAATGCAAATTGAAACCACAATGAGATACCACTTCATACTAGTCAGAATGGCCATCATAAACAAATCAACAAACAACAAGTGCTGGCAAGGTTGTGGAGAAAAAGGAACCCTAGTGCACCACTGGTGGCAATGCAGACTGGTTCAGCTGCTGTGGAAAACAGTATGAAATTTCCTCAGAAAACTAAAAATGGATCTGTCTTTTGACCCAGCAATTCCACTGCTAGGATTATACACTAAGAACCCTGAAATATCAATGCAAGAGAACCTATACACCCCAATAGCATTATTTACAATAGCCAAGCACTGAAAGCAACCTAAGTGCCCATCACTAAATGAGTGGATCAAAAAACTATGGTACATTTACACAATGGAATACTATGCAGCAGAAAGAAAGAAAGAAGGAGCTCCAACCCTTCACAATGTCACGGATGGAACTGCAGAGTATTATGCTAAGTGAAATAAGCAAGGTGGTAAAAGACAAATACCTGTAAGTGGAACCTAATCAAAAAAAAAAAACAAACAAATGAGCAAAATATAACTAGAGACATGGAAATAAAGAACAAACAAACATGACCACAGCGGAGGGGTGAGGTAGGTAATGGGGAAAGAAGGGGAAAGGGTAAGCCAAGGGACATGAATGAAGGACTAATGGGCATGGACAATGGGGCAGGGACTGACTGTGGAAGTGAGGGTGGCAGGGCAGGGGAGAGCAATGCAGAAAAAGGCAGGACAACTGTAACTGAACCACAATTAAAAAAAAAAACAAACAAAAAGAAACATAAATCTATACAGTGCTCTCCCCGCTTTTGTATGTGCTTAAAATTTTCCATAATAAACCTAAATTTCAGAACAAAGACAGAATGTGTTGTAGAACTGTGCACCTGAGACCTGTATAATTTTGTTAACTAGTGTCACCTCAATAAATTCAATTAAAAATGAAATAATAAAAGAATTTTTATAGAACAAAGACAAATCAAAGCATGTGCCACTTCAGTGATCCACCCCATCTCCCCCAGGATTGGGCCTAACTATAATCTCTTGCAGTTCATAGATGATTTTTAGGTGTACTCAGTGATAGAAGACATGGCCTCCAGCTGTTCAAGAAGAGCTGGGACTGAGCCCAGGTGCTTAAAGACCTGTGCCTTTTACAGAGAAAGCTAAAAATATTCTAGTAGTCTGCTGAAGCAGTTAAGACATTTAGCTTACATGAAGGGCTTTGTGAAAGAAAAGAACACATGGTCCCAACAGATAGCTAAAATCCAAGTACTATATCATACCTAAATCTGTGGTCAAGATTTATCCCACTTGAATGGTATGGGAACTCCAAGGTAAGAAAATGACATAAAAACTAGTCCAAGACAACATAAATCCCTCAGGATCCAGCAGTAGTAAACACAAAGTACCCCTGCAGAGATACTTTCATGAGCTAGGACACATGGGGGCTTCACGACTGCAAACAAAATCCACTTCAAATTAGTTCACAATAAAAAAAAATCACAAACCACAAGAGGCAACAGACTCCCCTGAAGGAGAATTTGATAATCTGAGAACTAGAGGTAATATAACAATGTAAATGTGTAAAATGATTATATAACTTTTTATCAGGATAAGAACCATAATGAAAAAATAGTGCAGACCAATGTACCTCCATCTCCCAAAGAATCATCAATGGCTCTCCATTGCCCTTTAGTCCCTGTGACTTTCCTTACCTTCCTGGCTTCATCTACTTTTTCTCCCTGGTTCACTCTGTTTCAGTTATACAGTTGCACTAGGGTCTTTGCACTAGCAGATCCTTATGCCTGGAATATACTTCCCCCAGATAACCACATGGCTCATTCCTTGACTCCTCCAGGTCTCTGTTCAAATGCTACCTGCTTATTGAGGCTATTTCCTGACCATACTTCATAAAATTGCAACCCCACTCAAACCTTGGTATTCCCTTCCCTGGCTGGCTGGTTGGTTGACTTTTTTTTTGCATGGCATATATTATCATGATATACTACATATTATATTATCTGTTTACCACTTTCTACCCCCAATTATAATGTAAACTCAATTAGGAAAGATTGTGCAGGACTCTAAGAGCACAGAAAACTGCCTACCATAAAGCAGGTGCTCAATAAATATTTGTTGAATGATGAGAGAGAAATTCAGAGGGACCTGATCATTCTTGTAAAATAGGAGATAGAATTCTCTCATTCATGCATGCATATATACATGCTGAAACATTTACTAAGTGGTTACCTCATATGAGGGAATGTCAAGATATTCCTTTCCTCAGTGTGGAAATTCTTCCTTCTTTTCCTAAAATATAACTAAAGCTGACTAATCAAAAAATAATTTACTGTAAAGCATTAGTGCATTTTTTAAGTTATTAAAACTATACAGTATAATAAAAATCACCTTTCACAGTTCAGCTTCCTGTTCCTTATTTTTATCTTTCCTTAGAACTCACATGTATGTCCTCACCATCAACCATCAATTTCTACGTAATTGTGTGTCTGAGTACAAGCTTTTTGATCGCTATCCTACTTACTCAGTTTATGGGTTTTGTGAATATTCCACTTATTGTTGATACCTATTCCTTATATTATTTATAGAGACATGCTAAAAGTATATATTAAAATCTACCACTTAATCTGTACCCTAGAAGAAGCTAAGGTATATTACTTGGAAACAAAAAGCTGATGTTTTTAATATGGCATTATATTAAATTATATTATATGGCATTATTTATATGCTAAATTCCGATTTTCTTATTAACATACATGTTCATTCTGGTAAAAATACAGCTTGTGCCTCACACAAGACTTCAGAGAGACAAGACCTAACACAATATTACTATACCCTTTGACAAAAATCTCTGCTTATAATTCTTCGGTGACGCTAAAATTTTCAGATAATGGTATTTTTTTCCCTTAAGGCTACTACTGGGACAAAGTAGAGTGTTGCCTCATGTTACATAATTATAAATTTGGAATTGTACTATATTGAGCCCACTCATAATCAGAACCTAGAATTATTCTTAGGTTTACATCAGAGGAATTTCACAATTGTTATATCAATGGTGACAAATATTTTGTCATGTGGTATGTAAAAAGTGAAGACATATAGAATACCAGATTTGAATTCTGACTACAGTATACAAACTATAAAAATAGTCACGAGGTATTCAAATTGATCAAGTTGTTTGTATAAACTATAATACTTCTCTTTTATTCATTTAATTATGAAACTATTCTACTGTTTGAGACCCATTAAATAACTCTGAGTCGTCCTGGGTTGGCTAAATAAAAAAAATGTTTAGTTTTTTCCATAAAATAAAAGACACATTATTCATTTTCACCAATAGTTGGTTTGGATATTTTGAGTATGTCAGCTATCTCCTGCATGGTATAATATTGATTGTTCTCAACTAATGTCTCAATTTGATCACTATCAACTTCAACAGGTCTACCCAACCAAGGAGCATCATCCAGCGAGAAATCTCCAGCATGAAATTTTGCAAACCACTTTTGACACATTCAATCAGTCACAGCACCTTCTCCATACACTACACAAATCTTTTTTTTTGCATTTGTTGCATTTTTACCTTTCTAGAAATAATAAAGCATAATATACCAAAAATGTTGCTTATTTTCTTCCATCTTTAATATCAAAAAGGCTACACAAAATTCACCAATTTTGACAATTTTTAATGCACTGCTGATATGACAGTTGTCAAAATACACTCTAAAAAATTGTTTTGAACAAAGACAACTAAGCGCTATAAGAGCCATCTTACAGAAAAAACTTTTGGCCAACCCAGTTACCGCTTTCATCAAGTTCTGCTTAATGCTGCCATCTCGTGGGTCACAGCGTGACTGCAGGTGAGTCCTACTGAATGACTCCTGTGCCCATTCAGAAAGGGGAAAATAGTTTTAACATGGAAGCTAAAATAGTCCTTTAAGAATTGTTAGTAATATATAAAAAATATAAATTATTTTGGATATTTTCCTTTACAAATATTTTATTACTTAGGTCTTATCATTTTACCCTTAAATTGTCAAGATATTTTAAAAATTCCATTCCACTTTATTAGGTCTTTTATGGAGGTATATTGTACATCAAATATTTTACAATATTATTTGCTCATAAGAAAGCAAAATCAATAATTTATATTATGTAGAAAAAAATAAAATCTCATCTTACAGATAGTTTGCTAGTATAATAAACTACATTGCAGTGAATTATGTCCTAGTTATTTTACTTTTATTGATGTTATAATTGGCATAAAACATTGCATTAGTTCCAGGTGTGCAAAATGATTCAATTTTGTATATACTGCAAAATGATCATCACAGTAAGTCTTGATAACAACCATCACCAGACATATTTAGAAAAGAAAATTTTATGAGAACTTTTAAGATCTATTCTCTCAGCATCTTTCAAATATGCAATTCAGTATTATTAACTACAGTCATTATGGTGTCCATTACATCCACAGGAGTTATTTATTTTTATTTTTATAACTGGGAGTTTGTACCCTTTGATCCCCTTCACCTTATTTTGCCCACCTGCCCACCTCTGACCACCACCAATCTGTTCTCTACACCTACCAGCTTGATTTTGTAGTTGTTTTTTAAGATTTCATATACAAGTCAGATCACAGAGCATTTGTCTTTCTCTGTATGATTCATTTTACTTAGCATAATTCTCTTAAGGTCCATACATCCATTTTGTTACAAATGGAAAGATTTCCTTTTTATGGTTAAATAAATATTCCATTGAATATGAACGTGAATACATACATATAATTTGTCCATTCATCCATCGATGGACACTTATGTCCTTGTTATTATAAAGAACAGGGGAGTAAGTTCTACCGTATTAGAACTGAACTATACAGAAGTTCCTGAGAAAATCTGCTGGACTCATTAATTTCTCTAGTTCTCTAATCTAAGCCTGAAAGTGATTCCCAGAGTAAAAAAGAGCACAGAATCAGAGATGCTCAGGGATTTAAAGGCCACTACCCAATGTGTGGAATTCCTAGACAACATCCCTGCCCGGTGCTTTCCCAGCCAGTCAGCACTTCCCCAGGGAATCATTTTGCCTCAGGACAGTGAGTGTCGCAGAGTTACTCCTCATCAAGCCCAATAACTTCCTGCAGCATTTCTCTGTAGTTTAATCCATCTTTGGCCATACCCTTCCCTCCTGTTTTTAACTCCTCTTTCATGGTGCAACCATGTCAACAGTTCAAGACTGTTTTCCTGTCCCATCTTTTCCTCTCCAGGATAAGCACTGCCTGTTGTCTCAACTGTTTCTCACATGTAAGTCAGCATCTTTGCCCCTTCATGAGGCCAGTGAGGTCCACCAGAGCTATGCACATTGCCTTGTTACACTACCTATGGCATCTACAATCACCAGTGTTAATGGTAGTCACATCAATAGAAGGCTAACTGGAGAGAAGCTTTATAACCAAGGATTTATGGAAGAAGTGTCACATCAAAACTGGTAGAAAGTATGAAGGTGTGAGAAGGCTAGCTCCGCTTCCATGGGCCGCTGAAGTTATGGAAGGATATTTCAGCAGCTGGGGTGGGGACTCCCCTTGAGAAGTGTAGGGTCTAAACCCCAAACCATGCTCCCCAGCCTAGAGTAACAGAACCAGGAAAGGTGCCTATCTAACATCTGGCTCTGAAAAGCAGTAGGGTTTCTGTCCACCAGGGAGAGAGAGTGAAAGACTCAGATAAACTCTTAAAGAGCCAAGGTACAAAATTTCATTTGCAGCCACTTACCCTGGAGGAGAGCCACATGAGGACAGTCTGGGGTTGGTGGCTCAGGGGAGACAGCTGATGGGTCAGCCGCTGGGATGCTTGTGCTGTCATTCCCCATACTGCAGAAGCCATCTTTCTCAAACAGAGCACTCCGCTCTAAGCAGCAGGATTCTGGGAGAAGCAATAGCCCCACCATGTGGAGCGTAAACCAGGTTGCAGAGTAATACAGCAGGAAGCCCTTTCAGTGATTAAGCTTGATAGCCTGCAAGTGGAAGCAAATCTCTGGGAGCTTTTGAGACAGGGCACTCCCTCAGCCCTGGTACTAATAAAAGCCAGCCTCGGTGCACAGCCTGGTTCTTTCTGCACACACCCAGAGACAGCACACAGAGCCACAAGCTGTGGATCACTGAGAGCTCCAAACAGGTTTCCCAGGGCCAGTCGCAGGCATCATCTGACATAAGTCTACACCAGAGTTTGCAGATGTACCTAATACATAGAAACAAACACAAAAAGGCAGCCAACATGGGAAAACAAAAACATAGGCCCAAATGAAAGAACAAGACAATTTCCCAGAAGAGGAGCTAAGTGAAATGGAAGCAAGCAATTTATCAGACATAAAGTTAGAAGTAATGATTGTAAGGATACTCAATAGCATGAAAAAAGACATAAACAACTGAAAAGATGGTGGGGAGGTAGGTGGGAGCAGAACCCAGTTCTCTCTGTGCCCAGCTGAAACACCTCACCAATCTTCTGAGGAACAGAGTGAACAGCCAACAGAATCCCAGCTTACATGAAGTTTAGGGGCCAAAAATTGTAGAGGACATTGAAAAACATATGGTGAGGAGATTGTGTTGGGACAGTAAGGTCCCTGGGATTTACGTAGGAACCTAGGCTGCTATGACCCCTGGCCAGGTGCCCGCCACAAGATATAGGGAGGAGAGTTAGATCGCCAGCTCCTTCCCCTACCAGAGCAGGGAGGGCAGCCCAGCATCAGGAGGCACCTGGATGCTAGAAGTCACTGGGGGGAGCAGAGATGAAGTGGGAGACACACAGAGGCAGTATACACCTGTTGGGACTGTGGGCACAGGCTAGGTCATTACCATAGAAATTGAAAAGCCAGGTGACACCTGGAGAAGGGAGAAGAGTTGGACTGTGTTGGACCCTGACCCGGACAGTCTCCAGACTGGTTAGAAAGTTGAGATGTGTGAAAAGATGTGCTCTTGTTAAGAACAGTGCACAGCTGCTTTGTAAGGGACTCTCGAGCTATGGCTGGCTCATCCTGAGGGTGATTTGAGCTGTGCTCCCGCGCTTGACTCGGGCAGTTTGCTGTGCAGCTGATTCAGCCCACTGGCCTGAGGCTGATTCTGGCTGCTCGCAGCACCACCCACCTCAAGGCTGATTTGAACTGCATGCCCGAACTTGATTCGTGCTGCCTGTCCAGAGACTGACTGCTTTCAGCTGCATGCCCAAGCTTGACTCATGCTGCTTGGCCAGAGACTGAGTAGCACCACATGCCTGGAGACTGACTGATGCTGCTTGCTGGGCGGTGGGCTCTGGCCACAGTGGGCTTGAAAAGAGCAACGAGGAGGTGTACCACACAGAACTCAGTACAACTGGTGAATGAAAGGTGCAGGCCTGGCACAGATGGACAGTGGGGGCCTGGTAGCTCACAGAGGACCTAGACTGGAGGCTGGGCAACTGTGAATATGGAGGCCTGGACCTGGTCCCAATCCTTGCAAAACCACAGGAAAGGAGAAAATCAAAGCCCAGCCCTCCCCTTCCTGTGGCATCCAGGAAGACCAGCAGAACTCGCTCAACAGGTTTAAAGTCAGGAGGAGGCTTATTTTCTCTCTCTCTCTCTTTTTTTGCTTCCCCCAAGTGAGACAATAAGATGTGGAGTTATGAAAGGTCCGGAGACAGATCCAAAGGGGGAGCACAAGGCTAACCACAAAAATTGAGAAATTGAGACAAATGTCACTTAGCTATCCCACAGAACTGGCATTTTATTGTTTACTAGTATTATTTTTTATTATTTTTACTTTTATTAGTATTTTTTAATTATACTTCTTTATGTTTAGTTTTCTTCATTTTACTTCTCTGTTTAATTGCATTGTTTGACTGCTTTTTCTTATTCTCACTTTACTGTATTTTAATTTTCCTTTCTTCACTTCACTCATGTTCCAATAATACACGAGTCTTGATCAGGTACTTTCTCTTCTGGTTATCCAAATCATATGGATAATGATTAACAGCAGTTAATAACTGCTGTTCCATACAACTGTACATACTACACAGCACCCCTCCCTGATCTTAGCCCACTTCACTTTATTCCTGAGCTTTATTATTGTTCTGGTTAACTCTATTCTCTTCTACACTATGCCTACTTTCTATCCTTTACTCTTACTATATGTCCTCATCTAACCTTGCACAAGTGCTCTGTTTTCTGGGTTCAGCTCACAATCATTCTCTCCTCTAACAAGAGTCTTATCTCTCTTTCACCTTTCATAAAAAGTGGCTAGTTGGGTGAAATAACACAATTAACGCTATACTTAACCAAAGGATCTCCTATTTCTTCTATACTTGTTGGTATTTTAAATTCCATAAAATACTCTCCATCTGTCTTAATCCATTTGCCTACACCCTGCCATATATCACATACAAGACTGGGTGGGAATTGTGAACACCAACCAGTATACCTTCTGGAGGAGAGAACCCACCAACAAAGGAACCACCAACAGGTAAAATCCCAAGAACAACAAGAGAGCCCACAAAAACAGAAGAAAGGGCAAACCTAAATAGACCATCCAGACGAGGAGATCAAAGAGGCCACACCACTGAATCTCACAGAATTCCTACCATAGAAGTTTACCCTACAAAGACAGCTAGCAACACGAAACAAGAAGTGCAGAAACAAAGAGAGTCACCTAAAATGATGAGACAAAAAAGTACAATCCAAGGGATGCAAGACTCCCCACTAAAAGAGCTAAATGAAATGGAGGTAAGCAAACTATCAGATACAGAATTCAATATAATGGTTATAAAGATGTCCAAGGAACTCACAGACAACTACAAGGAACTGAGTGAGAACTACAACAGTATGGAAAAGGAAATAGAAACTATAAACAAAAACCAGAAAGAAATAAAGAACACAATTTCTGAATTGAAGGACACAGTAGAAGGAATTATAATAAAGCTGGATGAAGCAGAAGATCGAATCGGTAAGTTGGAGGACAAGGTAGAAAAACCTCACAGAAAGAGCAAGAAAAGGAAAAGAGACTCAGAAAGAATGAAGGTGTTAAGGGAACTGTAGGACATCATGATACATAACACTGTCTGTAAAATAGGGAAATGAGAAGGAGAAGAAGAGCTTGCTCTTCAACACCTGTTTGAAAAAGTAATGATGGAAAATTTCCCTAATCTGATGACAGAAAAAGTCATAGAAATCCAGGAAACACAGAGGGTACCCAATCAAGAGGAACCCAAAGAGACCCCCTTCAAGACACATCATAACTAAAATGGCAAAATTCCAAGACAAAGAGAAAATCTTAAAGGTGGCAAGGGAGAAACAGGAAGTAACAGATAAGGGAGCTCCCATAAGACTAGCAGCTGACTTCTCAATGGAAACACTCCCAAGTCAGAAGGGAATGGCAAGAAATATTCCAAGTAATGAAAACCAGATGCCTACAACCAAGACCACTCTATCCAGCAAGGCTCTCAACTAAAATGGAAGGACAAATAAGTAGTTTCTCAGACAAACTACACCTCCACCAAACCAGCACTGCAAGAGATGCTAAAGAGACTTCTTTAAGAAAAGGGAGAGCCCTCGCTGGTGTAGCTCAGTGGATTGAGCGCGGGCTGTGAACCAGGCATCGCAGGTTCGATTCCCAGTCAGGGCACATGCCTAGGTTGCGGGCCATGTCTCCCAGCAACCGCACATTGATGTTTCTCTTTCTCTCTCTCTCTCCCTCCCTTCCCTCTCTAAAAATAAATAAATAAAATCTTTAAAAAAAAAGGGAGAAAAACAGTGAGAGAGAAAGGAACACAGGTATGAAGGAAGTAAAATGGCAATGAATAAGTACCTATCAATAATAACCTTAAATGTAAATGTATTAAATGTTCCAGTCAAAAGACACTGAATAGCTGAATGGATAAGAAAGCATGACCCACACATATGCTGCCTATAAGAGATCCACCTCAGAACAAAAGACCTACACAGACTGAAAGTTAAGGGCTGGAAACAAATATTCCAAGCAAATGGACAGGAAAAAAAGTCAGGGTAGCAATACTCATATCAGACAAAATACACTTCAAAAAAAGGGCCATAAAGAGAGACCCAGAAGGTCACTTCATAATACTCAAGGGAAGAATCCATCAAGAAGACATAAACATTATGAACATAGAGGCATCCAACATAGGAGCACCCAAATATATAAGGAAAATCTTGAAGGACTTCAAGAAAAATATTGAGAGCAACACAATTATAGTAGGGGATTTGAACACCCCACTGTCAAAAATGGATAGATCTTCCAAACAAAATATCGACAAGGATATTGTGGCATTAAAAATGTACTAGATCAAATGCACTTAACTGATATACATAGAGCCTTTCATCCCAAAGAAGCAAAATACACATTTTATTGAAATATGCATGGAACATCTTCAAAGACAGACCACAGGATAGGGCACAAAACAAGCCTCAACAAATTCAAGGAAACTGAAATCATGCCAAGCATTTTCTCCAACCGCAAGGGACTGAAACTAGAAACCAATCTCAAGGAAAAACTCAAAAACACTCAAATTCATGCAGATTGAATAGCATGCTATTAAACAATGAATGGGTCAATGATAAGATCAAGGAAGAAATCAAAAAGTTTCTGGAAACAAATGAAAATGAACTCACAACAACACAAAATTTATGGGACACAGCAAAGGCAGTCCTGAGAGGGAAGTTCATAGTGATGTAGGCCTACCAAAAAAAGATAGAAACATTTCAAACAAACAACCTAACCCTATACTGACAAGAACTGGAGGAACAACAAAGCCCAGAAGGAAAGAAGTAACCAACATCAGAGCAGAATTAAATGACATAGAGAATAAAGGAACAATCCAAAAATTCAATAAATCCAGGAGCTGGTTCTTTGAAAAGACAAACAAAATAGACAAGCCTTTAAGCAGACTCATCAAGAAAAAAAGAAAGAACCCAAACAAAATCAGAAATGAGGGAAGATTACAATGGATAACACAGAGATACAAAGGATTGTAAGAAGTTACTATGAACAACTATATGCCAACAAATTTGAAACTTGGTGAAATGGACAAATTTCTAGAAAAATATAATCTTCCAAAACTGAATGAAGAAGAAGCAGAAAGCCTGAACAGAGCAGTAACAGCTGACAAAATTGAAGCAGTAATCAAAAAACTCCCAACACAGAAAACCACTGGACAAGATGGTTTCACAGAAAAATTCTCCAAAGCATTTAAGGAAGAGCCAACATGTACCCTTCTCAGGCTATTCCAAAAAATCCAAGAAGACAGAAGACTCCCAAGTTCTTTTTTATGAAGCCAGCATCACCCTAATCCCAAAACCAGATAAAGACACAACAAAGAAAGAAAACTTCAGGGCAATATCGCTGATGAACATTGACACTAAAATCCTCAACAAAATGTTGACAAACTGCATTCAGTAATACATTAAAAAGATCATACACCATAATAAAGTGGAATTCATCCCAGGGATGCAAGGATGATACAATATTTGCAAATCAATTGACATAATACATCACATAAACAAAATGGAAGACAAAAATCACATGATCATATCAATAGGTGTGAAAAAGAATTCCATAAGGTACAGCACCCATTTATGATTCAAACATTCAGCAAAGTGGGAATAGAGGGAGCATTCCTCAACATGATAAAGGCCATATATGAGAGACCTACAGCCAACATCACACTCAGTGGACAAAAACTTACAGCTTTTCTACTAAGATCAGGAACAAGACAAACATGTCTGCTTTCACTACTTCTATTCAACATAGTATTGGAAGTCCTAGCCACAGCAATCGAACAAGAAAAGGAAATAAAAGGCATCCAAATTGGAAAAGAGGAAACAAAACTGTTATTGTTTGCAGATGGCATGATAGTGTACATAGAAAATCCTATACACTCCACCAAAAAACTGCTCGACCTAATAAATGAATTCGGCAAAACAGCTGATACAAACTCAATACTCAGAAATCAAAGGTATGTTTGTATAACAACAATGAAACATATCAGAAACAGAAATCAGGAAAAAAATCCCATTTGATATAGCAACAAGAAAAATAAAGTACGTAGAAATAAACCTTACCAAGGAGGTGAAAGACCTGTACTCAGCAAACAACACAACACTGAAGAAAGAAATTAAGGAAGACACAAACAAATGGAAGCATGTACCATGCTCATGGACTGGAAGAATTAATATCATTAAAATGTCCATACTACCCAAAGCAATTTATAGATTCAACACAATACCTAATAAAGTACCAATGCCATATTTCACAGATATAGAACAAACAGAATTTCAGAAATTTATATAGAACCATAAGTGACCCTGAATAGCTGCTGCAATTTTGAGAAAGAAGAGCAAAGAGGGATCACAATACCTGATATCAAACTGTATTACAAGGCCACTGCAATAAAAACAGCCTGGTATTGTCATAAGAACAGACAAATGGACCAATGGAACAGAATAGAGAGCCTAGAAATAAACTCAAGGCCAATTAATATTTGACAAAGGGGGAAGAAGCATAAAATGGAGTACAAATAACCTCTTCAACAAATGGTGTTGGGAGAGTTGGACAGCTACATGCAAAAATATGGAACTTGATCACCAACTTACACCATACACAAAAATAAATTCAAGGTGGATAGAAGACTTAAATACATGTTGTGATACCATAAAAGTCCTTCAGGAGCACAAAGCAGGAAAATCTCAGATATTCCACACGGCAATATTTTCACTGATATGTCCCCTAAAGCAAGGAACATAAAGGAAATAGTAAACAAATGGGATCTCATCAAAATAAAAAGCTTCTGCACGCCTAAAGAAAACAGCATTGAAATGAAAAGAGAACCGACGATATCGGAAAACATACTTGCCAATGATACCTCAGACAAGGGACTGATCTCCAAAATATATAAAGAACTTACAGGACTCCACTCTAGGAAGACAAACAACCCAATTAAAAAATGGGGAAAGGACTAGAACAGATACTTCCCCAAGGAGGATATACAGAGGGCCCAGAGACATATGAAAAGGTGCACAGCATCACTAGACATCAGGGAGATGCAAATTAAAACCACAATGAGATACCACTTCACACCAGTCAGAATGGCCATCATAAATAAAACAACAAACAAGTGTTGGAGAGGTTGTGGAGAAAATGGAACCCTAGTGCACTGTTGATGGGACTATAGACTGGTATAGCCACTGTGGAAAACAGTATGGAATTTCTTCACAAAACTAAAAATGTAACTAACTGCCTTTTGACCTGGCAATTCCACTGCTAGGATTATATCCTAAGAACCCTGAAACACCAATGCAAAAGAACCTATGCACCCCAATGTTCATAGAAGCACAATTTATAATAGCCAAGTGCGGGAAGCAACCTAAGTGCCCATCAGTAAATGAATGAATCAAAAAACTATGGTACATTTACCTAATGGAATACTACGCAGCAAAAACAAAGAAGAAGCTCCTACCCTTTGCAACAGCATGGATGGAACTGGAGAGCATTGTACTAAGTGAAATAAGCCAGGTGATGAGGGACGAATACCATATTATCTCACTTTTAAGTGGAACCTATTCAACAAAACAAACAAGCAAGCAAAATATAATCAGAGACACTGAAATTGAGAACAAATGAAGAGTAACTAGAGGGGAAATGGGAGGGGAGAATGGGGAGAAAAGAGTGAAGGGTTTTCAGGAATAAACTATATAGGACACATGGACAAAACCAAGGTGGGGTGATATCAGGGGAGGGAGGTGGGGATGGCTGGGGTGGAAGGAGTGGTGGGGAGAAAAGGCAGAAAACTGTACTTGAACAACAATAAAATATTAAAAGATATATTATCACAACTAGTAAATAGCTTAATAAGCATTTAAAAAAAAGACATAGAAACCATAAAAAATGAACCAGTCAGAAATAAAGAATATAATGTCTAAAAAAATAATACACTGGAAGGAATAAACAGTAGGTTAGATGAAGAAGAGGATCAAATCAGAGATTTGGAAGACAAGGTAGAAAAAACATCCAAACAGAGTAACAAAAAGAAAAAAGTAATAAAATGAGCCCTGGTTGGTGTGGCTCAGTGGATTAAGTGCCGACCTGTGAACCAAAGGGTTACTGATTTGATTACCATTCAGGGTTTGTGGGCCAAGCTCCAGAAGTGGGTGCACAAGAGGCAACAACACATTGATGTTTCTCTCCATCACTTTCTCCCTCTTTTCACATATCTTTAAAAATAAATAAATAAAATCTTTTAAAAAACAATAAAATAAAATGAGGATAGTTAGGGGAATTCTCTGACAAAATGCAGCGTAACAACAACCATGTCATAGGGACACCAGAAGGAGAAGACAGTGAGCATGAGATCGAGAACCCATTGAAACAAGATGGGGGTATGTGCTTTCACCTCTCTTCTTCCACACAGTGCTCCACGTCCCAGCCACAGCAGTCACACAGGAAGAAGAAATAAAAGGCGTCCAAACTGGGAAGGAAGAAGTAAAACTGTGCAGATGACATGATACTGCACAGAAAGAACCCTAAAGATTCCATGAAAAAACTACTAGAATTGATCAACACATTCAGTAAAGTAACAGGATACAAAATTAATATATAGAATCAGTTGTATTTTTATATGTCAATAATGAACTACCAGAAAGGGAAATTTATAAAATCCCATTCACAATTGCTTCAAAAAAAATTAAATACCTAGGAAAACACTTCCAGCCAAGATGGAGGCATAGATATATATGCTTTGCTTTGTTGCACAATGAAATAAAGGACAACTACCAATTTAAAAATAAAAAACCACTATAACAGCCAGAAAATCAAACTGTATGGAAGTCCAACAACCAAGGAGTTAAATAAGAAACATTCGTAAAGACTGGTAGGAGGGGTGGAGATGGGCAGCTGGGGCAGAGTGGATGTGTGGCAAGGCACAAGCTGGTGGACTAGGTAGGAGAGGTGGCAGCTGTCAGACCAACTGGTACCACATTCACGTGAGGATAAACCAGGAGGAACAACTGGGAATCGAGACAGACAGTGCTACCCAGGGTTCCAGCACATGGAAATAAAGCCTCAAAACCTCTGGCCATAAAAAAATCTGTGGAGGTTGTGGTGGCAGGAAAAACTCCCAGTCTCACAGGAGAGTCCATTGGAGGGATGCACGGGGCCCTAGAATGTACACAAACCCACCGACCCAGGAATCGGCACCAGAAGGGGAGGAGGAAGGGGATAACACAGGAAAAGGTATAGGGAATAAGAAGCATAACTTGCAGGTACAAAATAGACAGGGGGAGGTTAAGAACAGTATAGGAAATGGAGAAACCAAAGAACCTGTATTTGTGACCCACGGACATGAACTAAGGCGGAGGTAATGCTGGAGGGAGGGAGGGTGCAGGGCATAGGGGGACAAAGGGGAGAAAAAATGGGACAACTACAATAGCATAATCAATCAAACATACTTTAAAGAAAAGAATTAAATACCTAGGAATAAACTTAAACAAAATTTAAAATACCTGTACATGGATAAGACACTGAAGAAAGAATGTGAAGAAGATACAAATAAGTGGAAGCATATACTGTGCTCATGGATAGAAAAAATTAACATCATTAAAATGCCCATACTACACAAAGCAATCTGTAGACTCGACACAATTCCTATCAAGATACCAATGACATATTTTATACAACTAGAACTAATATTCCAAAATTTATATGGAATCACAAAAGATCCTGAATAGCAATGACAATCTTAGGAAAGAAGAAGAAATTTGGAGGAATCATGCTACCTAATATCAAACTATACTATCAACTCACAGTAATCAAAACAGCATGTGTCTGGCAGAAACACAGACACATATAAATGCAATAGAATAGACAGCCCAGAAATAAACATACACCTTTAATAGTCAATTAATATTTGAGAGAGGAAGCAAGTATATACAATGGGCTAAAGATAGTTTATTCAATAAATGGTGTTAGGAAGATTGGACAGGTATGTGCAGAAAAATGAAACTAGGCCACCTTCTTATGCCACACACAAGAATAAATTCAAAATGGATTAAAGACTTAGGTGTTAGACTGAAACCATAAAAATCTAAGAAGAAAACATAGGTGGTAAACTCAACACCAAAATAAAAACAAAAACAATTCAATTTAAAAATTGGCAAAGGACCTGAATAGACGCTTCCCCAAAGAGGACATACAGATGGCCAGAAGACATGAAAAGATGCTCAATGTCACTAATAATCAGAGAAATGCACATTAAAACCACAATGAAATATCACTTCACATCTGTCAGAATGGCTACCATCAATAAATCAACAGACAATAAGTGCTGGCCAGGATGAGAAGAAAGGGAAATCCTTTTCCACTGTTGGTGGGAATGCAGACTGGTGTTACCACTGTGGAAAGCAGTATTGAAAAATCTCAAAAAATTAAAAATGGATCTGCCTTTTGACCCTCCAATTCTGCTTCTGGGAATATATCCAAAGAGATCCAAAACACTAATTTTAAAGAACATAAGCACCTGTATGTTCATTGCAGCATTATTTACAATTGTCAAAATATGGAAGCAGCTCAAGTGTCCATCAGTAGATGAGTGGATAAAACAACTATGGGACATTTCCACAATGGAATACTACTGGACCATAAAAAAAATTTTTTAACGTTTGCGACAGCATGAATGGACCTGGAGAACATTATGCTAAGTGAAATAAGTCAGTCAGAGAACAACAAATACCATATGATTTCATTCATTGCGGAATCTAATGAACAAACTGAACTAAGAAGCAAAACAGAGACAGACTCGTGAATAGAGAGCAGGCTGACAGCTCCGGTGGGGGTGTGTTGGGGTGAAGAGATTGAGCAAAAAGAAAAAGAACTCATGGACATGGACAACAGGGTGGTGATTGCAGCGAGGAGGGGTGGTTGGAGGTAGGAGAGGGTGTAAGGGGGACAAATATTAATGGAAAAATACAATAAAAATAAACTGTTAAAAAATAAAAATAAAAATTTAAAGCTTTTCAATTTACCTTATTGCGAAAATATGATAAACGTATGAAGCTGAAACTATGCCAAAAAAGCTTCTGTACATCAGAGTCTGACATAATTAAGAGTCAAAAAGCAACCTATGGAATATCAGAAAATGTCTGCAATCATCTTATAAGCGTTATTTCCCAGAAAATATAAAGAATTGGAACACTTGTGCATTGCTGATGGAAATTTAGCCACTATGGAAAACCATATGGTTGTGCTTCAATAAATTAAACAGAATTACCACATAATCCAGCAATTCCACTCCTGGGTATATACCCAAAAGAACTGAAAGCAGGGTCTCAAACAGATATTTATATACAGATGTTCATAGCAGCATTACCCACATTAGCCAAAAGGTAGAAATAACCCAAATGTCCATCAGTCTTAAAAAGGAAATAAACCTTGAGGACATAATGCTAACTGAAAGAAGCCAATGACAAAGGACAAATACTTATAATTCCACTTACATGAGGTATCTAGAGTAGTCATATTCACAGAAACAGAAAGTAGAATGGGTGGTTGCCACAGGCTGGAAGGAGGAGGAGTGATGAAGAGTTATTTAATGAGTGTGAAGTTTCAGTTTGGTAAGAGGAAAGTTCTATAAATTGGATTTACAACAATGTGAATGTACTTTACACTGCTGAACTGTACACTTAAAAATGGTTAAAAGATGATAAATTTTATGTTGTGTATTTTATCACATTTTTTAAAAAATATTTTATTTATTTATTTTTAGAGACAGTAAGGGAGGGAGAAAGAGAGAAAGAGAAACATCAATGTGCGGTTTCTGGGGGCCATGGCCTGCAACCCAGGCATGTGCCCTGACTGGGAATCGAACCTGTGATGCTTTGATTCGCAGCCTGCGCTCAATCCACTGAGCTATGCCAGCCAGGGCATATTTTATCACATTTTTAAAAAATTGAAACCATATCAAATTTGTTCCAAAGTCACCTTTATGTTTGACTCTTAGTAGAATATTAGGTACAAATAATGTCTAAAGTAGAATCTTCCCAAGACTCTAGTCCAGGAATACATAGTCCTACAGAGAATAATGGTTTAAAAGGGGGGGTGGGTATTATTTCCAGTGAAGGCAAAAATAGTCTATATCCAAAATGTTTTAGAGGAATTAGGACATATCTATTACCTAATACTAAAAAATATAGAAATATTTAGAAAATAACATTAAAATTTTATCTTTCCAATTTAATAGTTGTTGTTTTTTTTTTTAAGTTTATTTCAAACTCAACAAAACTTCAAATAAGGTAGAGTTCCAAGGTGGGCTCATCACCTGTAGGTGGCAGTAAAAGCACAGCGTCATGTCAAAGCAGCCTTGCAAGTCAATGTGTAAGGGAAAACTAGGTAACATACATGAGCAATCTAAAACTTCTTCATGCTCAATTAATTGTAGTTCTCATACATTAATTAACTGTACTAACTTCTCTGATACTAGAAAATGTTTACTTGGCCCAAACACTTCCACCCTGGGTGCTACCTGAGCAACCCTAACCCATCTCCGTTCTTTCTTCTGCTTGATACGTCTTTGCGATCATATCTACCTAGAAACATAGGCATCCACTTTTGGGACATGGTGTAGCTAGTTTTCTTTTTTATAGAAAAAGAAACACACGAACACCAGTCAAATCAAATCCTATTTATTTGTATATGAGGCACTATACTAGGTGCTCTGAAATATGCAAAGACCTATGTGCTGTTAACAAGACAGACAAAATGCAAAAAATAAGAGAGATGAGAGTAAAATCAAGGGACATATAACAATATAACTGTAAAAGAGAGATGCTACAGATACTTCTAACTCCCAGTTTTAAAAACCTATGATTATTAATCCTAAGTAAAAAATTACATTTATGTTAGAAGAACAAATCCTACACTACAGGAAGGATTAGACAGCCCAAGCATGTGTCCCTGTCTAAACTTTCACACCAGCAGGTTGCCCTGCAGGTCTCTGAGGGTGGTAGCACCTACTTCCTTCCCTTTTCTGTTAAGATTCTATTTAGACTGTGTGTGTGACTTGCTGCTGATAAAAGGCTGTATGAAGTGAAAGTTATAAACTTCTCATAAAGAATACCCACATGAAAAGTTTTAGCAATAAGATCACTGCAAAAATTCAAGTGATTTGTCACTGCTGCAAAATTAATTTTTAAGCATAAAAGACAGAGTTCGGGTAAAGAGCTCTTCTAAGTAACTCCAATCAGTGCAGTTTTATTACTAAGGAACCAACAAAGTCTGCACAATTTTTATCCTCTGCAGGCTGATTATAAAGTCTCCAAGATGGGCTCTGCCACTAAGCATGACAGCTCTTTTGGGAGAGTTGTGGGAAATCAAGTGTCTAAGAGTGGGCAATCTTGAACCCAGCCCATTCTCACAGCTGCACTTTCTGCTTGCCCATATATCAAAGTAGTATTTAAAGGAAAAGGGGTTAAAAGTAGATACACAAACGAGCTGTAACAACCTAGCACTACTAGAAATGGATAAAAGTCTTAAAACATGTTAAGATAAATGTATTGACTTAAGGATAAATTAAAATAAGGTAAAAGCATACACACTAAAGAAGAACCGCACAAGAAAAGCCATGAAAAGATGGCAAAGACCAGGAAGTAACCGGAGCCCCTTAGGGCTCTGGATACTTAGAGTTTAGAATGAGTCCCAAATACCAACACCTACATTCTGGGCTCCCTGGGATGAGGTTTCCTTCACTAAATGATTCCTGAACATGTTTCCATGCAGAAGACGCGAGGGTATGGAGTCCCAAGTCCTATCCTCTCTCTCTCATCTCCGGTCCCACAAAAGTCCCAAGAGAGACAAAGATAAAATATGCACTAAATGGGAACAGTCATTTAGAACTGTGTAATACTGAAGGTGGGAAGTGCTTCAGGAAAGCCCCATCTGACTTCCCATTTCTTCCGGGTGGGGGTAGTGACAATCAAAGAAATGAATTAACTTTTTAAAAAAGATATCTCAGGTAATTAACTAGTGGCAGAGACAGAGCTTCCATTCCCAGCCTGAAATTCCCAGGAAAAATTTAAATATGGTGCAAAAGAAAAAGGGAGGAACGTATCAGGAAGGAGAGAAACAAAAAGAAATAATACATGGTGTCTAAAACATGTATTTTACACAAGCTATAAGGAACGTGAACGAGACAGGCCAATAAACCAGGACAAGTGGAATAGGGAAACTGAAACTAATAGCTGAACAAACTGACTGAGCGATTTATAGCCAGATAAAAGGTCATCTCAGTTGTATTTTATCTCCAGGTTCAGAAAAGCAACAAAACCAGGTGGCCAACGCCAGGACCAATTGCAATGACTAAGGACACCCAGGCCTGACAGTGATCAATCAGTGGAGACCACAACCCTGAAAGGACAAACCTGGAGAACTGATGAATATTCTGCTGAAACCCTCCCCTGAGTCCTCCCCTAAGATTCCCACTTGCAAGAAAGATAAAAACCTCAAGATAAAGGACCCAGAGCTCACTCTCCCTCTGGGGAGCAGTCCATGGCATTCCCTTCCCCCTCTGCTTCCTTCTCTTCTCCCCTGACAGGCACACATCTGCTACACTCTAAGGTACCCCACCTGACTTGCAACCAGGGGAGCAATGGGCAGTGGCAGCTCATCCCAGGCTAACCCCCTGAACTTGTCTCCAAGGCCCCCTTTTGCCCAGCCTGGCTCTCCTGTTGCTTCTTCTATGCTAGGCCCTTCCTGGTTTCACTGTCCCCAGCTTTAATAAACATATCCTCCTAAACTTGTGTTGTGAAATCTTTCTTACACGAATCAAGAACCCGCACACTACCAGCTGGCCCTGGGTACACCCATTCAGGGCCAGGCTCCGTCCAATAATAGTGATTCACAGATAAGAACTGAGACTCAGTGTTTTTATAAATTACTCATGCAAACAGCTTAAAAGAAGCAGAGAAATACTCAAACCTAGTTTTTGCCAACTCAAAGCCCAAGGTTTTTGTTTGCTTGTAAACCTTTTTGAATATGAAATATAACATACATACAGAAAAGGGCAGTTTGCTGGACAATCTTCTCCTTTCTCAGCCTTGCTCTGTCTCAGAGGCTGAGGGTAAAGATTCCATCCAGAGGCTCAGGGATCCCCTGGCTTCCAGTGAGTTCTACTAATGGGAGCCTCGTGGGAGGTTTAAGGGCCTAAGGCCCCTCCTGATATTTATTCCCCAGGTCCCCTCCTGCAAGGTTACCTCAGGTTTACTGCCCCTCAACACACAGTTACTACTGTATTCAAGGCAGCTGACTCTACAGGGGTCCTCCTTCTAAGTTCTAGAAACCTCTCCCTTCCTTTTCTTTGGGCTTAATGGTGATGGGTGCAAGAAAATTAACAGTCCTGCCAAAGATTCCTTTTTTTGTCAGTAGGTTCCCTTTTGTCATTGCACCCTTATAGATAAGCCCTCCTTGAATTATTCTAATATAAGTATGCCATCTGTTTTCTATTGAGACCCTCACAGATACAAAGACAAAACAAAAATACACAGCTCAATCAGTCCTCAGAACAAACACTAGAGTAATTAGTACTTAGGTGAATAACAGAACTTGCCATCATCCTGGAAACTCCCCCTGGGTGTCTCTTCCTTACATGTTCCTAAACCACCAAAAGGTTTTATCAACTAAGCATAAACCCCTAAGCATTTTATTTGTTTGGACTGCTTTTGAAATTCATATAAATGGAATTATACAATATGAATTCCTTCATGACTGGCTTTTTTCACTTAACACTATATACACAAGATTCACTCATGTTGTTGCATGTGCTTTCTATATGATTTTTATTAGGAAAAGCATTTAATTGTGTATCTGAACCACAACTAATTTATCCATTCTACAGTTGCTGAACATTTGGGTTGTTCCTAACTTGGAGTTAGGGAAATAATGCTACTATATACATTCCTATCTATGTCTCTTGGTATACAGGAATATGCATTTACTTCTAGGAGTGAAATCTGAATCATAGGACATATATGTCTTCACTGTAGTATTTAATATCCAACTGTTCCCCAAATTTAAACATTCCACCAGCAATGCACAAGAGTGCCTTCACTGATCTAAATCCAACACTTTATGCTGTCAGTCTTTTTCATTGTAGGCATTTTGGTGTGTGGGCAGTAATGTCTTATCATGGTTTTAATTTTTGTTAACTTAATTACTTATGAGCATACTTAGCATGCTTACCAACCATTTGGATACACTCATTTTTAAGTGCTTAAAAGCCTTTGGCCCGCTGAATGGCAGAGATCTTTCTAAGCACCAAAATTAGATTTACAGGCTGACAGAATACAGCTACCAAACCTTTACTGGGGAATAACTCATTAGTGAGAAACAGGGGAAGGAAAGGATGATCTAGTCCCTCAGAAAACTTTTTGCTAAAGATCAAATTACTATTCTGATGATTCTCTATTAAGTACAACCAACTTCAACAAATACTACTAAAACAAACTATAATACCATAATACGGAAGGAATAAAACACAATAACAAGATCTGAGAATCATGAATAAATATCTCTGCATTACACCATCAATACAGTATTGTATCCTCAACATACTTTGTTATTGGCATGAAGATTAAATTCAATGACACATTTAAAGCATTTAGACCTCTGCCTGATGATTATTCACCTCTAATTACCTCTAATAAATACAGATAAGAGTAACAGCAGAGATAATATGGTAAAAACAATCCTAAGTAATTGTTTTTAAACCAACAACCTTCAACTACATAAATATGTAGTTACTTTTTAGTTTATAGATGCCTGTATTCTAAAATACTCAAACACACTAGTATACAGGTTTGGATTTAGGTAAGTCAATACATACCTCTTGTTTCTTTACCAATCTTGACTCTCCACAATACTTTTCTTCCGAACTACTTCCTCACATTACTTTCCCATAATATACAATATATATCTTTATAATATGTTATATATAATATGTTATGAGGAATTTTACATATATATATAAAAATATCCCTTTGAGACAAGACAGCAACACTTTAACTGTGAGATCAGAATCTTCAGGAGGTAACCATGTACACATCACAACACTCAGAGAGTTCTACTTAGTCAGCCGGTCCCAGAGATTCTGGATCTCTAGTCAGTTAGTACAATGTCACAGTGCAAACTCTTGGCCTAAGGTCATATAGGAGGATTTCAGTTACTCCAGGACTGATTTCACTGCCATGTAAAAGCTTTCTCCTAAGATCCTGTGAGAGAATCTTTAATATCTTTAGGAAACTCTACTCTCATTATTGATTTAGATCTAGATTAACTAAAATTATCTATTACTTTGTTATCTGAGTTCAACTTGTTTGCTGTAAGGTTAACAATAGTCTAATTGTCTATACGTCTGTAAATATTTAAAACTGTACAAAATTGCCGAGGTAAAAAAACTGGGGAATTGCTAAATTTATAATACAATTTAGGAAGTCAAGTGTACAGGAGGTTCATACTAACTTGGCTATAAGATTACAGCTATAAGTTGCTGCGATTTTTATTTTAAGAAAACAGATTTGGAAAAAGTATCTCAATTTTCCTTATCTAGACACCACCATTCAACACATTTCCTCCCTTGAAAGAAAAAAAAAAAGCATTTCAGTTTAGAGACAGGTTTGAGTAAGAGAGATCCAGGGCAAGATTCTGTAACATCAAGGTAGAAGATCTTAAGGCAAAATGATAAGAATCTCACCCTAGTTTGGAGCACTCCTCATTTCCCTCATCCCCTCTTCTTTCTGGGGACTGGCTGTGTACCCACTACTCTGAACTTGTGCTCTGCTGGCTAACCACCCATGCTGGGAAACAAAAACAGTAACTACAGGGATCCCCTCATCACAACACTCTTGCGAGGAACTGGCATATGCACCCCCCTCCACGTGCTGTGGTAAAGAAAAATATGTCAAGAATGGGAAATATAATTTTATATATAATTTTATCTGTGGCATAGATAAATATCTAACATAGGAGCATGTTTTATAACGAGGACTTACTGTATGTATCTATTAACTACATCCTTTCTAAAAATTAACAAATTGCCTTAACTAAAACTTATTTTTATGTTCACTCCAACAGGGCTGAAGTACTAAAATAAAAAGTCCTTTAGGGCCTTTAACATCTAAACCAGAATTCAAAATAAAGCTAAAACAGATTATTTCATAAAGTGAAGGGAACTCTGTAGCCCCTGGAAATATTTAAGGTTTTCTTATGCAAGGTGAAAAATTTCTTTCCCTCATATTCCAAAATAAGTTAAGAAATTAAAGCTGCATGAATATCTCTGAACAAGTTAATTTCTTCTATTTGAATAAAAATTCATTAGGTTCAAGTATCAAAGAAGTAAACTAGACACTACAAACGTTTAATTCTTGATCCCCTGTTACTTGCTGCCAAACAGCTTGGGGAAGACTTTTTTCACTGAAATTCTTTTTCAACAAAAAATTACTGTGAAGAGCCAGGAACACAGAGAGTAATGTTATGGAGAGGAGAGAAAGGTCTCTGCCCATGAGCCCCTCGCCTAAGTCTCCACATATGATTTATGACTGGCAGCTCCCTCATAAGCTGGTCAAAGCGTCCCTGATGCTGACACCTGGCTCACTCATTCATCCATGACTCCCTCAACCCTCCATTTCTTTACCTACTTTTCCAGTCACACAGTCAAGCAATATTTATTAAAAATCGGTTATACACATACATATACAATGCATGCCAACCCTCAAGGACCTCAATTTACTGCAGGATAAAGGGCAAGTAAATGTAAATATGCAATAATAATATAAACACATGCCACCATGAGAATAACTATTAACTACTAGGGAAACTTACAGGAGTAAATAACCAGCCCAGCTTCAGAAGTCAGAGAAAACTTCCTGGAAAAGGCATCCTTTAAACTAAAACCTTAAGGATAAGTAGCAGCTGGCCAAGCCAAGATATGGCAGTGCAGTGGCAAGGAATGTTATGGGTTGGAACAGCATGTGAAAGGCAAAGAAGAGCAAATGCAGAAGGTAGGAAAGGAGTAACAGCTGATCCACCCTCAAGCTGTGCCTATGGGGATTTCCTAACTTGCCCCTTGTTGCCTTTCTCTGATAGACTGGGAGGTCAGAAAAAAGAATCTTGCCGTGTGTGATAAAAGACTCTATCTCTTGATATTAGCACCCCAGGGGACACTAATCAAAACTTAATTCCAGAAACGTCACAGAATAGATGAAATTAAGGCAATGAAAAGATCAAAGAGATGAGGTTCCTATCACCAGCTGAAATATCAAACTCTCCTATACTGCATATGAAATATAACTCCGTGTATAAAAAATTGATTCATGTAATTCAGCAATGAATAAACCCTATCTAGTGAATAAATCAATGTAGTGACCTCCTAATGAGAAGTTATTACAGCAGCTACTGGCAGAAATGGAAGGAATTCAGCACCTGAAGAAGCTGGGCTTGGTGGTCTGAGTTTTTCTGCTAGGCATGGCCTTACATTGGCCTCAAATCCTCATCTATACAAGAAACAGTTGCTTGACTGTTGCCAACACTTCTAAAAACCCATTATTCTGGAAGGCTAGCACAATCAAAAGTACTTAATCACCAAAGGCAAGGATCTTAAATAACTTTTAAATCGAAGACTAATCATAGTTTTGTCTGAGAAAAAAAAACCCACAGACTTTCAAACTGTTTTAGATTCAAAATACAATTCGCTTCAGTTCATGTATCTTTTAAAACTTGGTAAGTCATGCATAACCGAATATAAAGATAATTAAAATTTTAGGACAACCACATAAGATGATTTTTTTAAAAAAGAAATTAAAAGTGTAATATAACTGGGTAGGCAAAGATTGGCATTGCTCACTTCCCTTCCCATTGGTTTCATTTCCCTTCTTAAGTTAAAACACTCCTAATATGTAAATTATTCCACTGAAGACTTCTAGAGTCCATCCTTGGCAATTTGCAGGGATGTTTATGCAAAAGAAATTATTTCTAGGCTTTTACATGATGGAAAAGGGATATAAAGCACTGGGAACTTAAAAAATAAAGCAAACTAAAGTATACAAGTATATGCAAAGCAGAAGCAAATAATTGAGGATTCCCATTTTAACCATTTAAAAATGTTTTACAATAAAAAGTAGATACTCTGTGATTTTAGGTACTTTGTAGTAAAGGGTTAACTCTGTTTAGGAGTACCTAAATGCCAGGCATTATGTGAAACTCGATTTTTCTGGTTTCAAGTTCTCACAATGCTATCAAGTGGGTATTATCTCTGTTTTAACTATAGAAACAAAGCAGAAACAGAGGCTCAGAGTGGGCAGGTAACTAGAAAGTCACATAGCTTAAAAAATAAAGAAGCTATACAATGAATCTCATTCTAGTAAACATCAAATTTCATATCCCTTCAATAGATAATGCAGACTTAAAGCATCAAAGTTAAACACTGAAAACATTTTCCTTTTTGTATGATTCTCTTAAATATATGGCATCATTTCAAGGGAAGCTTATGCTGCGCATAACTTCATAAACAAATCATTTGTGAAAGAAAAAAACCACATCCAGTCAGAAGCTGAAAAAGCCTCCAGAGAGCACTTCCTGAAAGAGACAAGGCTGCAACTAGAACCAACTCACCCCGGAGATATTTGAAACAACGTTTTAAAGCAACAGAAGAGCCTAAAAGAAACAAATGTACCATTTCTTAAATATACTATTTCCAGAAAGAGAAGAAACTCAAAGATATCTCTTTACAGAACTGGATATACTGAAAAATGTTCCCGTCTAGTAAAGCCTTTTGATGGACAGGAGGTAAGTCGCATTTAATTAACTTCATCAAAGATTATCAGAAGTAATGTTGTACTTACTAAATTGCAAAAGCACTATTTTATTTTAGTAACACATTACTGAAACCACATGGTGAAGAACCTTGAAATGAGATGCTGTTACCTTCCTGCATTATGAATATGATTTTTTCATTTATTTTCAATATCGTTTTACATTAATGGTAAATGTAATTTTTTCAACTTCAGGAAAATGTTGACATGATAAATTAAAAGCATATTTAAGAGTTATCACTTGGTTTAAATTATATTACTTCACAAATGTACTTAAAGGCTTTTAAGAAAAGAAAGACTATAGGTAATCATGGAATCAAAAGCTTTTAAAATGATGACTTGAAAGCCAATCGCTTTTCAATATTTATCCAAAAATTTATCTCTCTGTGCATAGCACAACCTATACTGACAATGCCTTTAAAACACATGTATCATGCATATTTTTTTTTAACTTAAGCAAATGAATACAAGGTGTTGGTGACATACAAGCAGTCTGAGCCCAATGAGGGGGGAAAGATTTATTCAAAAATGGTTTCTAAGTACAGAATTTATGTGACATAATTTGGGAATCAGGATGGATGAAGGAAGTCCTCATGCAGTACAAAAAGAGGAAAAAGGTTACAAATCTTCATTTACATTACAACTGCTACTATTTAAAAATTCACTTAAAGTTAAAAATAGTCAAGCCTCCAAAATTATTCTCCTTTGTATGATACTGAACATTTTTCTTTGTAGTACTTTTCTCATTTGATAGGAATATTCCAGTCACGTTGATATTTGGAACTTTCAATTAATACAGGCTTTCAAATATATAGAAATCTATTGCAAAATCATATTTAACCTAAATATTTGGCAAATCAGCTGCAATCAGGAAGGAAGGAAGGTGGAAAAAAGAAAAGAAGGAAGGGAAAAACAAACTCATATCATGTGTTCGTCCACAGCAACTGCTCAAATTATTTTTAATTTATCAACAGCCCATGATGCCATAGACCACACTGCTAACCTCCCCCACAGGGCTGAATTAGAGACAGCCCACTCTGCAAAGTGACATTTTTGAAGAAAACTCTTCTTACACCTCCATATTTCAAGGGTATGCCACAAGGTTCCATCTCTTTGTAGTGACTCTATTTTTAAAATCACTGGGGTTAGCACTGCATCATGGGTGATGAAAGTTTCACACTGAGAGGGATCAATGATATATATAATCATTAAACTCCTCTAAATTAGAAATGAACTTTTTTGGTAATGGGAATTAATTTTTGCATACACATAAAGTTATTGAGTGACATCTTATTAACAACTACTTCTGTTTGATACTCCTTTTTAAAATTTAATTTGAGAAATAATACAATTCTGTATCTAGGTAGAATGAGGATATGAAAATTACTATACTAACAGTATCTCATTCTCAAGGCGTTACTTTCTGCGTACCATTGCAACAGTGAAATCTGCTTCTAAGACACAGGCAAACACCACTTGGAGCACTCAGCATTAGACACCTCAATTATGCATTAGAATCCAGCTCATCTGTTGTTCTAGGAGTTAAGTTCCTAATCTACAGACCATGGTACAAGACACTGATGTTTTTAGACCTATGATAATTTAGAGAATGTAATACTATGAGCAAGTACTTACTACTAAAAAAAAAAGTTTAATGGCTAACTAAGCAAGTCTTCATTGACAAACGAGAGAGCAGTTTCTTTAGGTCAGTCACTTCACCTTCCTTCCAGCGAATGGTAGACTCATCTACCATTCAGTAAATGTTTACCTTTTGAATATCTACAATTTACTCCATAGGCAATGGGATATACCAGTGAAAAGAGAAAATTCCTGATCTCAAATGAGAATTACTGCAACTATTCAGTAATTAACCAGTTATATAGTTATTTCATTAGCTTTATAATAGGTATTTTATACATTAAAATTGTATTTAGTAAGTAAAAATTCATTATTCAATATTACTAATCTGGGTCATGAAATATTTAAACAGAATAAAGATGATAAGAAGTGGCAAACTACATAGCAAGATTCAAAATTCAGAATGGACTTTCCCTAATTAGTCCTAATCAAAGAATGCTTATTGTAGGAATAACAGCTACCCAATTTCACACTATAGGAAAGATACCATAAAAGTCATTCTTTGGGGGAGAAAAGAAGTAAGCAGAAGAGAGAAAATGAGTAAATCTGCTAATGCATTATGACACACCATACAACTTTAATAGATTAGCACAGATTAGTAATAATACCTAGGAAAAGTATTTATTAATAAATACTAAGACATACATATTGACTCTATAATATAAAAATATATATACTCTCAAAATTAAAATCCACTGCACACCAACTATGAGGATGCTAAACATTTATTTTTCAGCAAAAAGTTTTATTCCTCCTAATCTTAACTATTTTACAGTTCCCAAGTGTTATGCCCACCAACAAACTATAAGATGACTACATCTCACAATCAAGCTCAACCTGGTTCTTCTAACAGCTCATACCCAGACGAATACAAAATTGCAGCCCTTGTCTTCTACAGCTGTATCTTCATAATTGGATTATTTGTTAATGTCACTGCCTTATGGGTTTTCAGTTGTACCACCAAGAAGAGAACCACTGTAACCATCTATATGATGAATGTGGCATTACTGGACCTAATATTTATAATGAGCTTACCCTTTAAAATGTTTTACTATGCAAAAGGTGAATGGCCATTTGGAGAGTACTTCTGCCAGATTCTTGGGGCACTCACGATGTTTTATCCAAGTATTGCCCTATGGCTTCTTGCTTTTATTAGTGCTGATAGATACATGGCCATTGTGCAGCCAAAATATGCCAAAGAACTTAAAAAAACATTCAAAGCTGTGCTAGCATGTGTGGGAGTCTGGATAATGACACTGGTAACCACCATTCCACTGCTACTGCTTTATGAAGACCCAGATAAAGCCTCCATCCCTGCCACCTGCCTGAAGATTTCTGACATCATCCACTTAAAAGCTATTAACATACTGAACTTCACTCGACTGACATTTTTTTTCTTGATTCCTCTGTTTATCATGATTGGGTGCTACCTGGTCATCATTCACAGTCTCCTTCATGGTAGGACATCTAAGCTGAAACCAAAAGTCAAGGAGAAGTCTATAAGGATCATCATCACGCTCATGGTGCAGGTGCTCATTTGCTTTGTGCCTTTCCACATCTGTTTTGCTGTCCTGATGTTGGATGGGGATGAGAACAGTTACAATCCCTGGGGAGCTTTTACCACCTTCCTCATGAACCTCAGTACCTGTCTGGATGTGATTCTGTACTACATTGTTTCAAAACAATTTCAGGCTCGCGTCATTAGTGTCATGCTATACCGCAATTACCTTCGAAGTGTGCGCAGAAAAAGTTTCCGATCAGGTAGTTTACGGTCACTAAGCAACATAAACAGTGAAATGTTATGAATAAATTTTTTGTCTTCAATATCCTTAAATTCACTTTACTAATCACCCTAGAGTCACTGGATATTTTGTATATTATCAAGTCCCTTTTCTTCTTAAAAAAAAAAAAAGCTTTAAAAACTATTTTGTGGGATTTTATTTTGGCAACATAACTAAACATTCTGAAGTATTCTAATAAATTCATTACTTTTATTTTTAAAATTTGATTAGAACATTTTTATGAGGTATTAGGAGAAAACATGCAATTTGTGTTTCATATTCAAGTCTTATCTAAATACAAAGTTGACTTAGCTTTTTGGATTTAATTCTATGTGCAAGTGAATCATGATGTTAATCAAATCAGTAGGCAAAAAAATTCTGCGACTGTTCAAAATAATTTGATGAAAGCATTTTCCATGTAGATGCAGGTCCCTTTAGTTTAATGTACACTCAGGACTGGTGAGCAACCCAACATTCCGTGTTCTAAGCCAAACTCCCAGGATCCTCACAGAAACAACTATGTTCAACTCACCATCATTATTCACCGCAAAGCGAAATCAGTGGGAACGAGCACTTGGAGGAGCCTGTGGAGACCTGGCCATTAGCCTTCCCCGACTCTGCACTCATTTTCTTTGGGAATAGGCTGTAGTCATCCAATAAACAATTACTGAGAGCATACGAGCACCAGACCCCACTTAAAATCAATGGGGAAAGCCTAATCGGAGATCTCATTTCTGTCCCCAAATCCAAGTTTCTTCCTATGACTTGAGGTTTCTACTATATGGTGAAATATCTTTATCCAATATAGAGTTTGCTCTTCTTATGTGATTAAACATCACATTATGAAAGCAATTTATTTTTTTTCCAGGTCATATGTCACAGTATAAATAGCACTAGTCAGGGATCTTGCCATTTAATTTCCCCTAAGTAACTTCATTTAAAAAGAAAAAGTGAACTATAATCTATAAAGCCTGTATTCTAAATATTACAAAAATACACAAATGAGTCACCTATAACTTCCTCTCTGTCAAATCACTTTTATTACTCTTAACATGATCACCTCCCAATGAGACTTAGAATCAAACCAATGCATTGGCCATAAATTGATTTCTATAATTAAGCTGGGTAAATTCATAATCTTTACAAAAATAAACACAAAGGACCCTAATGATAAAACATTATTTTAGTGCTAGAAGGTCCCTTAGATGACCTACTGTTTTAAATATAAAGAACTAAGGTCCAAAGAGGTTAGGTGACTTGCTCAGCTAAAGAACCAGGATTAAAAACCAAATTCAGTTCTCTTTTCATGTCAATTGCCAATTTTTTAATAATAAAAAGTAATCACACTTACAGAATGTAAACATTCCCAGAGCTCCATAAGATAAAGGAGTCAAGGTGGTACTGAGATACAGTTTCTCAACAAAGAGAAAACTACCTGAAGTTTTTACTGTGAATACTCAAGGAAGCAAGATACTTTAATAAATATCTTTAAACAAATAATTATTTGTAAAACAAACTATATATTTGTGTGCACATGTGTGCGTGTGTGTATGGCTTTTAATAATGGAGCTATCTTCAATGTCAAAACCTAAGGGTTACTTTTCCTGAATTTCAAGTGACAGTCATGAGAATCTATCAGAGGCCAGGTATAATTTCTATGTAAAGCACACAGTCATTATGGGCTACACGGTAATCAAGGCCATCCCTTCCATATGATTGAAAGAAAGGCAATGAGTTCATGAAGTCAAACTAGTTCTCAAAGAGACAGTAGGGTGGCATAGAAGGCCCAGATAATAATAATGAAAATACAACGTAATAAATGCTAATAGGGGTCTTAAATTTGTTGGAATGTACATAAAAGGTCAATTAAAATGACCAAAGGATGACAGGGTACAGAAAGAAGACCAAGTAAGCATGAGAATGCAAGTAAACAGAATGTACTGACAGCTCGATTACTGATGGGGAAGTGGCAGAACACTGGATTGGGGTCAAACTATGAGGGCTTTGAAGGGAAAAAAGAAAACCAGAATATGAGGGGTATGCTTCTAGTAGGATGTTTGTATAAGTGAGCTTATTTAATTCTCTCCACTGTCCTGTGAAGTATAGACTATGATCCTCAAGTAACACCTGAGGGCCATCCTCAGACCGAGCTCAGGAAATGGAACTCGCGAGAAGTGACTTGCTCAGGATCATATATAAGTATACCCAGCAGAACTGTAACCTCAAATCTGCTCTGAAGGCAAAGCCTATGCCATTTCCACTATTCTACACTGCCTAGGTACCATCTTGGAGGAGTTTACTTTTTATTCTGAAGAAAATGAGGATTTAAAGGTTTTTGAAAGGAAGATTAGCATAGTCAAACTTGTATTTTAGAAATAATTTCTCATAACACTGGCATGGAATGCTTTGGAATTGATAGACTGGTTAGAAAATTACTGTAAAAATCTAGGCAAAAAAAGATTAGAGTTTAGACTGAGATAATGACAGAAGTAGAGAAGATGGGATAAACAATTTATACAAGGCTTTGAATTATAAGATTTGGTGCCCTACTATAATGATGAGAACAGGGAGATTTCAAGTGAAATTAGTGGATGGAAATGCCATTAACTAAAATGAATACAGGAGGAAAGGATGAGAATACAGCAAGAGTGGAGATCAGAAGGGATGAGACCTTCTGAACATTGTGAATTTTCTTTGAAAATTACAAGTCATTAGGAATCATGACTCCAGAAAGATCAGTAATTAACAGGGACTGGAAATAGAGTTGGGAAATAACAGATGTTAATTGTAGTTGAAGTCATGGAAGTGGACAAGAAAGCCCAGAGAAAGTACTTGAAATAAGCTTGAGAAAAGAGCTGTGGATAGTAAATAGGGTCAAAAAGGACCAGGAGAGAGTAATGTTCTAGGACTCAAGAGAGCGGGTTTTTTCATGAAATAATAATGTAAGGTCAAAAGTATTTAATTACTATTGAAAGGCCAACTAAGACAACAGAAAATAAGCCACTGGCTTTAGAAATTAGTTGGTTGGTGAGATTATAAGAGAAGTTTTAAAAGTAGTGAGGTTTAAAAAAAAAGGGAAGAGAGAATTAAATAGGAAGTAAAGAATTACAGATAGAGCAGATAAATTTGGCATTGATAGGACAGAAAAAGTAACAGAAAATGTTTATGTGAAAAACATTGCAAATTTTAAAGCACATTGGCCAAAAAAAGAAAGTAGTTTCCTCTACTGAGTTTTTGAAGCTTTGCTATCATCAAATAGAAGTTATATTTACAAATGCAAAGCTTCTTTATTGAAGTAAAGATTTATGTTCTAAGAAGTCTAAGTTTGAGAAAGCTTCAAGATTCTAAAAAGCATATTCTCATGTTTCATGATCTGAAAAGGAAAGAAATACATTCTTATTCAGGGAATGGCTGAATTAATATTGATATTGTCTTTCAAAGGGGATCCTATAAGTTTTGAATTTACTCTAGTTTGTAACTTGCTATGAACTAAGGAAAATATGTAAATACCTTCCTGTTTTAAGAATAAAAATATTCCCAGCTTCGAAACTGAATCAAGCCTTCTCATATGTACCAGTTAACAGGATTCTCTAAAAAAGTAATAGCCATTCAACTCTATGTGCAATAGAAAAAAAAAAGGACAACGCAAATAAGAATTAAAAGCTATGTTACTACCCATACCCAAAATTTCAAACTCACATGTAATATATATACTGTATAACTCAGTAGGTCTTATAGAGAACTAAAAAGAATTGGCCTGGATGAGAAATGTTTGGGAAAAATCCATGATTTAGTAAAGCTGCTGCCTTCCTGAGTCAACATGAAATCACTCCTAATGACTACAGTATTTTTCACGGTAGCAGAACAGTCAACTTAAACTTCTCGGTCTCATTACAATTACAACCTATGGAACTCAGCAAAAACTTCATAATAATTGTAGCAGAACTCTGTCTCTATTCCATTATTATTCACAATCATATATTATTAAAACAGCTAAAGGTCAACACTCTTGCAAACTATAATGAAGTAAATCTCATAAAGGACAGCTATGATGTAAATATCAACAATGTAATGTGAACACTATTAGATTACTAACTATATTTTTACCAGAGATCCACAGTGAATTTGACTCAAGATACATGCAATTATCTAATAATTCTCAAAAACCAAGTTCAAAATTAAAAAAGAAGAAATTACTACACACAGAATTTTATATATCTGGAATCTTAATTTCAAAGTATCTCTCAAACACAGTCTCCAATATTTAATCAGAGATATTTTAAGGTCACTTACACATGCTAACAACTCTGCTCCTAGATACCAGGTATTTCATAAACTGATACATGGTGTGTTGTTTTATTTGTTTGTTTGTTTGTCTATTTCAAAGAAGATCAATACAATATGAAAGCACATACACTCCGAGTTAGGTTGGCTATTATAGGTTGGCTAAAATATTGTAACCTATATACTGACCTCATCTCATCTTTGGTGCAAGTATAGAAACAATATCAATTTTTAAAAACATCATTCTTCAGAAACTTAATATCAAATACATTTTTTCCTAATACAATCTAATTAAACTATACTTTTGCATTTGATTCACAAAATTACAAAGACAAAATTTCACTATAAAATAAACACAAAATTAATTCCATCTTCAGAAAGAGAAGTGAAAATTCATTAAAAATTCTCTAAAATATAGGAATTTCAAAGCTGAAAAAAAGAATGAGTGTAAAATACATTCTGTTTCAAGAACACAATGAAAATGTAAGTGTACAATAAAATTTTACACATAAAATCAATTTTACTGCATCTAAAAGTTTAAAATATTCTTTTACTGATTTACAATAACACCTTAGATAAGATTTAATTAGTTATAAAGTAAACTAATCTTTGAGAGCTACTTACAATCCAGAAGGCAAATTCCGGAATGCAGAGATACCAAAACAATACCATGCAGTTTCAACAAGGATGAAGTCAAGCAAGGCTGATAAAACCCAGGAACCCAGCAAAAAGGACTAAAAATAAAACAAAATATTATACAGAGAAGTCTCTAAAAATAAACCATCATTTACTTAATCAGAGCCAATATGTGTGTGTATATATGTATATGTGTATGTATACACACACATACAAAGGCCTGTCCAAAAAAAGTCCAGCCATTTTTAATTTAATGAGAACAGTTTGTGCAACATCAATGTAACTTGGCAGCCAAAGACAGTGGACTGGACTGTGCATGTGTGAACAATGATGACTTCTCTGTTCTAGTCAGTGGTGGTGATAGATGCCACTGAGTGAGCATGTGTACTGTGTGGCCATCACATTCAAGATGACTGAACAAGTGGAGAAACAACTCTGCATCAAATTTTGCATTAAGCTTGAACATTCCTCCACAGAAACTCCTTAGATGATTCAGAAGGCTGCAGCTACAGGCAACTGGTAATTGGCAGGTTCATCACAACAATGCTTCCACTCTTGTATCACATCTTCTACAGAGTTTTTTGGAGAAACATCAAATCACCCAGGTGACTCAGGCTCCCTAAAACCCAGATTTGGTGCCCTGCGACTCCCAGCTTTTCCCAAAATTGAAATCACCCTTGAAAGGGAAGAATTTCACACCATTAAGGAGATTCAGGAAGACATGCTGGGGCAGCAGATGGCGACTGGGAAAACTGTAAGAAGTCCCAAGGTGCCTACTTTGAAGGGGACTGAGGAATCATTGTCCTATGTACAATGCTTCTTGCATCCTGTTCAATAAATGTCACTATTTCTCATATTGCATGGCTGGATACTTTTTGGACAGACCGTGTGTGTGTGTGTGTGTGTGTGCGCGCGCGCGCGCGCGTGTGAATATATATACATATTTGTTTTTATTAGAATAGACTTTTCAAAATGAGAGAATAAAACTACATTGGTCAAATTAACTTCCACAATTTCTAGGTACATTGAAGAAAGATATTTATAGCAAAATTTATTTTTGACAAATAATGCACAAACCATTAAGCAAAACAAGTGATTTGAATTTATTAAAGTCAAAATCCTAATTAAAATTGTCATTGCCTACTCATATCTGCCATTATCTATCATCATCATCATCATCATCATCATTTTATTATACCAGTGGCTTAAATTTAAAATTTTTCTTTGGTTAATGTCTATGTTTCAATTCAGACAGAGGATCACATAATTAAAAGATAATTGCTAATAATAACAAAATGAAACTATTTGAATATAATAAAAAACAAAAATGTTTTTTCTATAACCTGATAGCAAAGGGAAAAATACATAAAAACTTACTGCAAATTTTCTGCTTCCATATCTTCTTTCAAATATCCTGAAATTATAAATAAGCAGACTACTGCAGAAAGTATCTTTCAAATCAAGGCAAATTATTCTTCCACATACCAGCCTCCAAATCTAGATGGGGGTTTTAGAAAGAACAATAAATAAGAGGAAGATTTGTTCAGGTTGCTTCCTTAGCAAAGTTATTACATTTACTTTATATTGCTTATTTTTATACTCTAATTTAAGCAAAATAATGATGCATGCTGAAAAAGAAAGCTACATATGTATTTTCCCTAAGAAATGAGCTCAACTCTCTCATACTAAAAATTTTTTCCATATAATGTAGTCTCATTTAGACAACTGAAAATTTACAGTAAAAAATTTTAACACTATGTTTAGTATGAGTAAAACATTATATACGTGAACCAGAATGAAAGAATAACAGGTATTTGATTTTTTTAAAATATACTTTATTGATTATGCAATTATAGTTGTCCCAATTTTTCCCCTTTTGCTTCCCACCCTGACCGGTATGCCCATTCCCTCCAGCAATCCCCCACTTAGTTCATGTCCATGTGTCATGCATACATGATCTTTGGCTACTCCATGTCCTATACTGTTCTTAACATCCCCCTTTCTATTCTGTACCTACCAATTTGTACTTTTTTAAAAATAATATATTTTATTGATTATGCTATTACAGTTGTCCCATTTCCCCCCTTATTTCCCTCTTCCCTGCACACCCCCTCCTACCCACATTCCCCCCAACCCCTGCTTTTAGTTCATGTCCATGGGTCATATATGTAAGTTCTTTAGCTTCTACATTTCCTATACTACTCTTAACCTCCCCCTGTCCATTATCTACCTACCATTTATGCTACTTATTCTCTGTACCTTTTTCCCCTCTCTCCCCCTCCCCCTCTCCTGCTGATAACTCTCCATGTGATTTCCATTTCTGTGGTCCTGTTTCTGTTCTAGTTGTTTGCTTAGTTCGTTTTTGTTTTAGGTGTAGTTGTTAATAACTGTGAGTTTGTTGTCATTTTACTGTTCATATTTTTTATCTTTTTTTTCTTAGATAAATCCCTTTAACATTTCATATAATATGCAATAAGGACTTGGTGGTGATGAACTCCTTTAACTTGACCTTATCTGAGAAGCACTTTATCTGCCCTTCCATTCTAAATGAAAGCTTTGCTGGATAGAGTCATCTTGGGTGTAGGTTCTTGCCTTTCATGACTTTGAATACTTCTTTCCAGCCCCTTCTTGCCATGTAAGCTCTTTTTTGAGAAATCAGCTAACAGTCTTATGGGAACTCCTTTGTAGGTAACTGTCTTCTTCTCTCTTGCTGCTTTTAAGATTCCTTATCTTTCATCTTGGCTAATGTAATTACGATGTGCCTTGGTGTGTTCCTCCTTGGGTCCAACTTCTTTGGGACTTTCTGAGCTTCCTGGACTTCCTGGAAGTCTATTTCCTTTGCCAGATTGGGGAAGTTCTCCTCCATTATTTGTTCAGATAAGTTTTTGATTTCTTGCTCTTCCTCTACTCCTTCTGATACCACCCCTATGATTTGGATGTTGGAATGTTTAAAGATGTCCTGGAGGTCCCTAAGCCTCTCCTCAATTTTTTGAATTCTTATTTCTTCATTCATTTCTGGTTGGATGTTCCTTTCTTCCTGCTGGTCTACACCATTGATCTGAGTTCCAGTTTTCTTCCCATCACTGTTGGATAGCTGTGCATTTTCCTTTATTTCACTTAGCATAGCCTTCATTTTTTCATCTAATTTGTGACCATATTCAACCAATTCTGTGAGCATCCTGCTTACCACTGTTTTGAACTGTGTGTCTGATAGGTTGGCTATCTCCTCGTCGCTTAGTTGTATTTGTTCTGGAGCTTTGATCTGTTCTTCCATTTGGGCTTTTTTTTTTTTTTTTTTTTGTCTTGGCACACCTTTGTGGTTGAAGGGATGAATCACAGCTCTTTTCTTTCCAAGTTTCCCGCCTGCTGCATTTCTTCCCTACAGCGTGTTGGCCTGGATTTGTACTTCTTAATTCCTGAACCTTTACTCCCATTCTCCCTCTTCTCTCTCCCAGCTGATAACCCTCCAAATGACAGGCATATCTACGATTCTCTTCCTGTTCTGCTTCCTTGCTTAGTTTGTCTTTTAGATTTAATTGTTGATAATTGTGAATTTATTGCCATTTTAATGTTCATAGTTTTGATCTTTTTCTTTCTAGTATAATTCCCTTTAATGTTTCATATTATAAGGGCTTGGTGATGATGAACTTCTTTAATTTTATCTTGTCTGGGAAGCACTTTGTCTGCCCTTCAATTCTAAATGATAGCTTTGCTGGATAGAGTTATCTAGGTTGCAGGTCTTTGCTTTTCATCACTTTGACTGCTTCTTGCCAGTACCATTAGACTCTCTCAAAAGTTTCTTTTGAGAAATCATCTGACAGTCTTAATGGGAACTCCTCTGTAGGTAAAACTATCTGCTTTTCTCTTGCTGCTCTTAAGATTTTCTCTGTATCTTTAATATTTGGCATTTTAATTATGATGTGTCTTGGAGTAGTGCTCTTTGGGTCCAATTTGTTTGAGACTCTCTATGCTTCCTGGACTTGTATGTCTATTTCCTTCAACAAATTAGGGAAGTTTTTGTTCATTATTTTTTCAAATTAGTTTTCAATTTCTTGCTCTTCCTCTTCTCCTTCTGGCACCTGTATGGTTCAGATATTGGCAGGTTTGGAGATGTCCCAGAGGCTCCTCAGTCTATCCTTGTTTTTCAGCATTGTTTTTTCTTCTTGCTGGTCTAGTTGAATGTTTATTTCTTCCTTGTGTTCCAAATCAATGATTTGAATCCTGGCTTCATCCCTTCCACTGTGGGTTCCCTGTAGATTTTTTTTTATTTCACTTCATTTTGCCTGGGTCTTTTTTTATGCTGCTGCAGTGTCCAATGATTTCTTTGAGCATCCTGATAACCAGTGTTTTGAACTCTGCATCTGATAAGCTCCATTTTGCTTAGTTCTTTTTCTGGAGTTTTATTCTTTCATTTGGGCATGTTTATTTGTCTCCTCTATTGGCATCCTCCCTGTGTTTGCTTCTGTGCATTAGGTAGAGCTACTTTGACTCCCTGTCTTAGTAGTGTGGCCTGTTGTAGAAAAGCATACCTGTAAATTGTATGTAGCAGAGCCTTTGGTTATCGCCAACTCAAGGCAACCTGTGTCACTGCTCTGGGCTCTGTGTCAGGGAGGGCTTGGAGAGGGGACAGTGCCACTACTTGGCCTCTGGAGCTCTGCCCAGGAGGAAGCTGTCTCTCAGCACTTGCGCTGTTGCCAGTCACTTCAGTTGTTCTCCATATGCCACTGCTGCACTGTTGACACGCCTTAAGTGTCAAAATTTGGGAGATTCCATGCTTGCAAAATAATGACCTTCACCAGATGCCTCTCCTGTCCTCATCCAATTGACCTTGCACTAGTTTCCAACCATGTCTTCTACACAGTACACCTAAGGGCCGAAGTTTACATTGCTTCAAGAAGTAAAATGCCCTTCTTCCTCTACTGCTAATAAATTGTCATCCTTTCCTTCACATCAAATGGAAAATTCATATCACTATGGCTCTCCAGGGCTATCCCAGCCTATACTTGTCCCTACTTCACTTATCATTAATGTATACTTGTGTGTTATGATGGATTATTGTATTTAATATGGATAATTAAGGATTTAGCAAAGAGGTAGCAGGTTTGCACTAACCCTCCAACTCACAGAAACAAAAACCCAACAGAAATTTCCTCCTTGGATTAACCACTGTAAAAGTAATTCATAGATTCACAATCTGTTAGAGCTGAAAGAGCTTAAATCATCCAACCAATATTCAAATTGATACAGGTTTTTGAAAATGTTAAGTATGATACTAATCATTAATAAACAGATTTAACATTATTTTAATTCTCTTAAATTATAAATTGCATTTCCAAGCATAAAAAGTGAAACTGAAAAGAGATAGTGCTGAGTACTGCAACTGCTTCATTATAATCTACTTTGCTGAAGATACCAGTAAATAAAACTAGAGAACTTGCTTGTTAATATTCTAAAATATTAACAAGTAGTATTAGTATTTCTTACAAATTTAGAGGCTTTGAGGGACTAAGAAGAGCAGAAAGAAAAGGAAATCAAGGGGAAAAATCTGCCTTCTCTCCTCCCAAAGACCAACGGAGCAGAGCTCACCTGGAAGTCATCCTTGACCGCTTGGAGGTCATACAGGAAGAACCTCTGACAGTGTGGCAGCAGGGCCAACAGGAGAGACAGGGAACTGGGGACCAGTAAAAGGCTCTTAGACAGAGGCGCCTTGTCTGGAGGGAAGAAGAAAGTTACTTTGAGAATGATGGTTCCTGAGATTTAAAAACCCACAAGTGAAAAACAAGAGAATTCATTTTTAAAAAAATTAAAATGAAGACAAACTTTACAGACTCTGGAATTTAGTTCTCATTAACATGTGTTTCAAAACATCTACACTTGCAAAACAAGTGGAATTTACTGGCAGGGGCTTCAATGTCAGTTGATTCTCCTATTAACTAAACCAAGTTTATAGACAGTAACTTCCATAATATACCTTTCAGAAAATGGTCATCAAAGTATAAAAGAAATAGAAGTTCTATTTTCAGTTCTATCAAACTGACCAGTTAGCTCTTTAGCATGTGCAGAGTTCACATATATATATATATATATATACACAAAAAAAAAAATTTAAAAAGTGGTTAAAAGTGCTAACATTACTGACTACAGTGGCCTACTGAGATTTTCCACCATAAATATGACTGGAGCCCAGGTTGGCTTTCCATTTAGAGCATTTTCTAAATATCATGCACCCTTCAAACTAGTGCTACATTTCCACTTCCTTCCATCATCTCAATGAAGCATTTTACCCCAAGGGGCTTTTCCCCCAACTCTGTACTCTTGTTTCCAGGCACTACTTTAATACTCAGGGCTTTGTACCTGTTTTGACCTCCTACTACATTAAAGATTCCCAAGCTGGCAGGCAAGAAGGGGCTGGAAAGAAGTATCCCAAGTCATGAAAGGCAAGGACCTACATCCAAGACTGCTCTATCCAGCAAAGCTTTCATTTAGAATGGAAGGGCAGATAAAGTGCTTCTCAGATAAGGCCAAGTTCAAGGAGTTCATCGTCACCAAGCCCTTATTATATGAAATGTTAAAGGAACTTACCTAAGAAAATGAAGATTAAAAATATGAACAGTAAAAAAAGACTTCAAACTCACAGTTAGTAACAACCATACCTAAAACAAAAGCAAACTAAGCAAACAACTACAACAGGAACAGAACCACAGAAATGGAGATCACATGGAGGCTTAGCAACAGGGAAGTGGGAGGAGGAGAGGGGGGGGAAGATATAGAGAATAAGTAGCACAGACAATAGGTAGAAAATAGACAGGGGGAGGGCAAGAATAGTATGGGAAACGTAGAAGCTAAAGAACTTATGACATATGGACATGAACTAAGGGGAGGGGAATGGGAGTGGGAGAGGGTGTGCAGGATGGAAGGGAATGAAGGGGGGGAAAAGGGACAACTGTAATAGCATAATCAATAAAACTTTTAAAAAGAAAAAAAAAAGATTCCCAAACTGGCAATAGAGTCTAGCACACCCCCTTCCTTGCACTTATGAAATGTTCAGATCATCAACATGCAAGACCATAGAACAGTATCACTGATGGACACATTCTCAGCTCGTTAGGTACCCTTTTACAGATTTCCCAAGAAATTCCCTGAGAGTCAATTTACTAATTACAGGTGACAATGTGGTTACTGAGCTTGTGTAAGTATATGAAAATAGCCCAACTGCTTCCTCTCTGGTAAGGACTTACAACATCTAAATTATCACCAGAAGTGGATGTAAACTGTCTTCATGACTGAGACACAGTCAAAGCCCCACAGAATCTAAAAGTTAACAGAGCTCCCCACTGCCTCAATAAGTACAGGAGAAACAATAAATGTACTATAGCAGAGCACCATGGCTATGAACTTAACCAACCTAAATTCTACCTTATGCAATTTAATCCTCAGTTTTCCTCACCTGTAAAATGAAGATAAGCCACCTCAAAAGTGTTATAAGAGGTAAACAAAATAAAGAATGACTATAGGAAAAACTGCTTCCATCACCACAATCACCCCACCCCAGGAGAAAGGCCTTCTTGTGAAGACAAGCTCCTCCATCATTCTGACAGAACCAAAGATGCAGCAGGGGTGACGTAGGAGCAACTAGGATCATGTTTCCTTCTTCAACTTGGGCTTCCAACTATCCTTGTGAAATGGGTTCCATCATTCACTGGTGTCTCTTCCAGGCCAGCTCCTGAGTAACTCAACCTTACTGGGAAAAATCACATAGCTGAACTACTGGATTTTACAGTAGGTACACAGTCTCAAATCTCAAACTGACTCTCCGCTGACTTGTAGTTCTACTGCTTTTCTCTAGAAAGTCTGCTCTCCAACTTATCTCATACCATCTCATCCCCTCTCCTCAAACCTCCCTGCTCCACACTCCCAACTTGGCTTAGATGTCACCAAATGAATGGTTTGCTCGAGTATTCTCATTCATTCTTTAAAATTAATAAGCTATTCTTGACCATGTATTATCCTAGGCCCTGGAGTACAGCAGTAAGTGATGGACAAAGTCCCTCCCCTTTTGTAGTACTTACAGTTTAGACAGGAGAGAAAAGAAAATACACAAAGCAAGGTGAATATGTATTGTGTCAGATGGAAATAAATAATATAGAAAAATTAAGCAGGGTAAAGAGTGTGGGTATGTCACCCACCATAGATTTCCTGGTCTCTTTTAGGATACATGACAGGACTGACATATACCCATTCCCCATCCCTAACTGAATTTAGGTATGGCACACAGATCACTTTTACCAAGTCAATGTGATAGATACTATCTCCAGGCACATACTCAAAGGGCCAGTGAATGGTATTTCCCTCTGCCAATGCTCAAGATGGTGGCCACACTATCAGCCAGGTCCTGGAGTTAAAAATAGTATGAAGCAGACCTCCCAAGTGACTCGGCAATAGAGGGATACCATCAGTGACAAACAAACCCTTGCTATATGGAGTTCTTTGCTACTGCAGCATAAGCTAGCTTATCCTGGTTTAGTGGAAAACAGTACTAGCAGAAAAGAGAAGTGCTATTTTACATACAGTGGTTAGAAGGTCCTTCTAATAACGTGAAATTTGAGTGTAGTCCTAAGGAAGAAGGTCTGGCAGATATCTGCAGGAACAGTATTCATGGCAGAAGAAATAGCAAATACAAATGCTTTGAGACAAGAAAATGTTCAACATGATTAAAAAAATAGTAAGGCTACAAGGCAACTTTTAGCACAAGGCAGACAGGTAGGATATAAGGTAAAGAGGTGGGGGAGAAAATACAGTAGAGCCCCATATGCCTTCAAAAGGACTTGAACATTTCCTCTGACAATGATGGGATGCTTTTGAGGGGTTTAAGTAGAAGTATCACGTGAACAGCCATGCTTTCAAAGGATTACTTTGGTTACTAAATTGAGATCACTAGAAGGTGAATGTAGAAGAAGGGAGACAAGTAAGGTGGCTATAGTGATAATCCAGACAAGACATGATGGTGGCTTGGTCCAGAGTGGTTTAGGTACAGATGGTCAGAGTTGGGAGATGTTTGGAAGATACAGCAGGCAGAATCTGCTGGCTGACTAGGTGCAGACTATGAACAAATGGAGAAGTCAAGGATGACTCCATAGTTTTTTGTCAAGTAACTGGAATAACTGTTGCCAGTTACTAAGATGGGCTTGACATCCAAAAGAAAATTCTGCTTTTTTAAATCCCCCCTTTGTATCTATTCACTTTTAAAAAGGAAGTTGATTCTGACACATGCTATGTGATTACATCTTTTGGACATTATGCTGAGGGAAATAAGCCAGACACACACGGATAAATACTGTAGGAGTACACTTTATGAGGTACTTAAGTAGTCAAATTCATAGAGAAAGGAAGTAGAATGGTGGTTGCCAGGGGCTAGGGGAGGGAAAAATGAGGAATTGTTTAATTGGTAAAAGTTTCAGTATTGCAAGATGAAAAGAATTCTAGAAGTAGATGCATAACAATGTGGATGTACTTAATACTACTAAATGACACACTTACAAACAGTTAAGATGGTAAAATCTGTTATGTATATTTTACAACAATTAAAAACTAAGACTAAAAATAAATAAAATCCGTACTGAATTAATAACTGGCCCTATTTATATATTTTAATTATGTCCAGGACTAAACAACCCCCCAAAATATAGATCTGATAACTTAAATTGGATAACTCCACCATTAAGTACTTCTCGAGATGAGAAAAAACCAGATCCCAAAAACTGATAGAACTGAAAAAAGAAATACATAAACCCACAATATAGTCAGAGACTTCAGCACTCCTCTTCCAGTAATCAATAATATAAGTAAATAGAAAATCAGTGTTGTAGACTGAATTGTGTCCCCACCAAAATTCATACACTGAAGCATTAACCTCCAATATGACTACATTTGGAGTTAAGTCATTTAAGAGGTAATTACGGTTAAATGAGATTAATAAAAGTGGGGCCCTAATCCACACATAAAGAGGAAAGACCATGAAAATACACAGGGGGAAAATGGCTATCTACAACAACAGGAGAGAAGGAATAAAACAAACTTGCCAACACCCTGACCTTGAATTTCCAGGCTACAGACCTGTGAGAAAATAAATTTCTGTTATTTAAGCCATCCCATCTGTGATATATTTTCATGGCAATCAGTAAGGATACAGAAGACTTGAAAAAACAGTATCAATCAATTTGATCTGATTGACATTTATAGAGCACTCCATTTAGCAATAGCAAATTACAGTTTTTCAGGTGCTTATGGACCTTTGCCATAGTAGACTATATTCTAAGCCATAAAACACACTTCAGTAAATTTTAAAAAATTAAAATCATACAAAATATGTCCCTGACTACAACAAAATTAAACTAGAAATCATCAACAAAAAGATGGATGAAAAATTCCCCAAATACTTCTAACCAAGATGCAGTGTAGATAGATACGCTTCACTTCCTTGCACAACCAAAAGAAAACAAGCAACTTAAAAACAAAAAAACAACCAGAACTGCCAGAAAATCAAACTATACGGAAGTCAGACAACCAAGGAGTTAAACATTCATCCAGACTGATAGGTTGGGCAGAGACAGGAAGCTGAGGCAGCAAAGACCCAAAACAAAGTGGCAGCTGGCAGGCAAGGGTGGACCAGAGAGCAGCTTGCAGACCAGGATATCCCACATTCGTGTGCACATAAGCTGGGAGGAACAACTTGGGAGTGAGAGAGATCGCATAATCCAGGGTTACAGCACAAGGAAATAAAGCCTCAAAAACTCTGGCTATAAAAATCTGTGGGGGTTCCAGGCAAGATGGTAGGAAGAAACCCTTCACTTCCTCGCACAACCAAAAGAAGGATAACAACCAATCTAAAATCAATAAACAATCAGAACTGCCAGAAAAATCAAACTGCATGGACCTCAGACAACCAAGGTATGAAAGAAACAGTCGACCAGAACAACCAGACCAGTAAAGGCAGCAGATGGAGAGAACCCACAGCAAGGTGGCAGACCGTGCAGGCAGGGCTGGCTGAATGGAAAACTGAGACTCAGAGCTGACCATGGACTACTGGCGGTTGCTACAGTGCAAGAAACTCCCAGTCTCACAGAACAGTTCGACAGTTCCTGGGAAAGTGGGCTAGAGATGAGCTAGGGAGCTGCACTGTCCCCTCTCTGGCCCCTCCCCACAGACAGTGCCACAGTGCAGGAGGGAGGGTTGCCCTGCCCAGGTGAACACCTAAGGTCCTGCCCCCTTACAACTTAACAGGCACCCTGAGACAAAGAAATAGGGCCCAAATGAAAGAACAGAACAAAACTTCAGAAAGAGAGCTAAGCAATGAGGAGATAGCCAACCTATCTGACGGAGAATTTAAAACCCTGGGAATCAAAATGCTCACAGAACTGATTGAGCTTGGTTGAAAAATGAAAAAAAAATTGAAAAATACCCAAAATGAAATAAAGCAAAACATTCAGGGAATCAACAGTGACAGGAAGGAATCCAGGACTCAAAGCAATGATTAGGAACAAAAGGAAGAAATAAACATCCAAGTGGAACAGAATGAAGAAACAAGAATTTTAAAAAATGAAGAGAGACTTAGGAACCTCTGGGACAACTTAAAATGTTCCAACATCCGAATTATAGGGGTGCCAGGAGGAGAAGAATAAGAGCAAAAAAAAATGAAAACCTATTTGAACAAATAATGAAGGAAAAACTTCCCCAATCTGGCAGGAAATAGACTTCCAGGAAGTCCAGGAAGCTCAGAGAGTCCCAAAGAAATTGGATCCAAGGAGGAACACACCAAGGCACATCATCATTAACTTACCCAAGCTTAAAGGCAAAGAGAGAATCTTAAAAGCAGCGAGAGAAAAGAAGACAGTTACCCACAAATGAGTGCCCATAAGACTACCAGCTGATTTCTCAAGAGAAACCTTGCAGGCAAGAAGGGGCTGGAAAGAAGTACTCAAATTCTGAAAGGCAAAAACCTACACCCAAGATTACTCCATACAGCAAAGCTACCATTTAGAATGGAAGGGCAGATAAAGTGCTTCCCAGATAAGGTCAAGTTCAAAAAGTTCATCATCACCAAGCCCTTATTATATGAAATGTTAAAGGGATTTATCTAAGAAAAAGAAGATCAAAACTGTGAACAGTAAAATGACAACAGACTCACAACTATCAACAACTGAACCTAAAACAAACAAACAAACAAACAAAAATAACCTAAGCAAACAACTGGAACAGGAACAGAATTACAAAAATGGAGATCATATGGAAGGTTATTGGAGGGCAGGGGTGGGGCAGAATAAGAGTAAAAGGTATAGGAAATAAGAAGCATAATTGGTAGGCACAAACTAGACAGGGACGTTCAGAATAGTATAGGAAATGGAGAAGTCAAACAATTTACATGTATAACCCATGGACATGAACTAAGGTGGGGCTTGAGGGAGGGGCAGTGAAGGGTGGGGAGGGATAAAGGGGAGAAAAAATGGGACAACTGTAATAGCATAGTCAATAAAATACAAAGAAAAGAAAAATTCCCCAGATACCTAAAAACTAAACAACATATTATTTAATATCCAGGGTCAAAGAGGGAATCACAAGGGAAAGTAAAACCAATCAAAATTTGTGGGCTGCAAATACAGCAGTGCTTAGAGGGAACTTTATAGCATTAAGTACTTATATTGGAAAAAATGGTCTCAAATAATGAGATAGGCTACAAGCTTAAAAACTAGGAAGAAAGGGGAAATTTAACCTTAAGGAAGCAGATGAAACAAAATGAGACCAGAGCATAAATCAATGAAATAGAAAAGCAAAACATAATAGAAAAAAATCAATGAAACTAAAAGCTGGTTCTCTGAGAGAATCAGTAATATTAATACATCTCTAGCAAATGATCAGTAAAAACATACAATCTACTAAAGTTCCCTCAAAAAGAAATAGATAACGAATAATCCAATAGAAATGAAAAAATTGAACTCATAGTTAAAATTCTTTCCAACAAAGAAAACTCCAGGCCTAATGGCTTCCCTTGAAGAATTCTACCAAGCATTTAAGAGAAAAAGAATACCAATTCTACACAAACTCTCCCACCACACAGAAAAGGACAGAACACTTTCCAACTCATTTTATGACGTCAACATTACACTGATGCCAAAACCAGACAAAGATTTTACAGGAAAACAACACACCAATATCTCTTAGGAACACAGATGAAAAGTCCTCAACAAAATATTAGCAAATTGAATTGAGGTATACATAAAAAGGATAATACATCACCACCAAGGAAGGTTTATATTGAAAATGCAAAGCAATGTAATTTACCATATAAAGAAAAATGTACTGTGTAACCCTATTCACACCCTGCATAATTATCTGCTTATTCTGTGAAGCCAATTTTTGCCAGTTCATGAGGCAAAACTAGACACTTATGGTATACTCAATGATAGGCTACTCCTTTGATCTAATTTTATTAATAGTAACCATCATTTACTTTCCAAATGCAAAATATTATACACAACACTTTAAATGTACTACCTTGCTCCTGACACACCTCAGAGCATTTACACCTGCTACTCACTCTACCCAATGTTCTTCCCACATCCAGCTTATCCTGATCATTCAGCCTGCATTTCTAATAGCATCTGAGAGTGGCTTTCTTCATCACTACTGCTCTGGAGCACGTCATTCTGTTTATTTCAAAGCATTTTTCACTACTTGAAATTATTCTGTTTACTTTTTTGTCTATCTCCCTCATCATAATGTAAACTCTCAGAAAACAGGGTCCTTCTTTGTCTTGCTCACTGCTATATTCCCACATCCAGAACAGAACCTGGCACATAGTAGTGTCTTAATAAGTGTTTGGTGAACAAATAAATGACATGAGGTGCACACTACCTCTCCAAATTTATACATATGAAAAAATTGCAAATTAAAGAGTAAGTTACCTGTCCATGATCACAAAATGTCTTACCCTGGGTTCCAATTGAATAAAAAGGTAAAACACAGGCTTGGAGACAAGTAGTTTATTTTTTAAATGTGATCCTAGGGAGCAGAAGTGAAGGCAACAGGGAGTGAAACAGAGCAGAAAAGTCAATACAAGGATTCATTATCAGTTGGCCACCGCTAAGAGTGATAGATGTTTCTTGTTACAAGAGCTTGATCCCACAGGACTTTCTGAGAGGCTTGTAAATGTATCCTCAAAACTACTATCCAGGTAAAAAACAGGAAAGCAATTTGATCCATCATCCCTCAATAACCTAGAGTGGCCCCAGAAAAGAAGTCCAATGGGAGGAACAGAGATACAGCCTTTCCAAACCAGACCAGTCTGCACCGAACAAGACCGGAGACACAGACGGGGTAAGAGGTGAAGCTGAGCACACCACACTGACGTATAAAATGATGATGAGAAAAGGCAGAGCCAAGTTCAAACCCTGGAAATCTGACCTCGCACAAAACTGTTTCTTACGCTGCATTGCCATAGATCTCCATGGTGCAAAGGGATTTTCACCTGTGTGGTGGACTTTGAGTGAAAGACACATATAATCACAAACGGCATAACAGAAATCAAAGTGGTGCTCTGTGCAACAAAAATAAAGGTAACAGTGAGTGAGGATAGAATAATAAATGTAATTATGTGGTCCTAGGAGGGTGCTACACAGAGTGGAATTTATTAAAGGCTGAACTAATCAAAAGTTTAAAAATATATATACAAACCCTCTACTCAAAAAATATATACATCGAGGAATTCAGACCAAAGTAATTATCATGGATGTGCATAAAATTTTTGCGACAAAGATACTCACCACAGCATTTATGATCAGAAAAAACATGACCGTCCAATAGGAAAATGGGTAAATTATGGTCAATCCATAAAATAAAATATGCAATTTTAAGAAGTAGTTTGTAGAAATATATTTCATGCCTTTGAAAGACATTCCTAAATAGTGAATGAAAAATATTTCTAATATATAATTAAGTATTCTAGTAAACCAGTGATTTTCAACCTTTTTCATCTCATGCATACATAAACTAATTACTAAAATTTTTTTAAAAGATTTTATTTATTTACCTTTTGAGAGAGGGGAAGGGAGAATAGGAGGGAGAGATACACCTATCAGTTGTCTCTTGCATGTGCATGTCCCCAAATGAGGACCCGGCCTGCAACTCAGGCATGTGCCCTGACTGGGAATCGAACCAGCGACCTTTTGGTTTGCAGGCTGGGCTCAATCCACTAAGCCATACCAGCCAGGACTAATTACTAAAATTTTCCAGCACATCAAAAAATGTATTTTTTGCCTATCTGACCAAAAATAAGTGTAATTTTGATGGCTATTGTTATGCTGGCTGTTGTAATTTTTTCATTTGACAATTTAAGAGAAAAGAGGCCAATGCCCCTGACTATAAACAGTCAAATATTGCATGTTTTAAAAATTCTTGCAGTACACTAGTTGAAAACTGATGTAGTAAATAAGTAGATATAATGTTACATAATACTTTTTAAAGAACAGTGCATAAATTCTTAGGTTTTTTTAAGCACTTAACAAAATATTAACTAATAATTTCTGAATGATCTGTTCATGAAAGATTTTAATTTCTGTAAAAATCTTCTATAAAAATTAAAAAATAATTTTGGTTAACTAGTTACTAACTCAGTAAAAAGTTTCACTAAATCCTCATGCACTGAAATAAGGCAAGTCACTAGCAATCTTCTGGCCTGTGAGTGGAACCAGGAAGTGGTTCATACAGGTATAACACAAGCAGAGATCAAATGAGAAGTTAAGAAAAAGTCATTTGTTTGAAACAGGTCCTTCTACCTTAGAAAATAGGGATATTACATTTTTTACAATAATAGACAATACATTAAAAGTAAAAATGCAAAACATCTGTGGCAAAGGTAACATAAAACACCAAAATTTAACATGTTTCCTTTTGGGTCATTCTCCTCTCGGGTATGACAGAAGTACACAGCCATCTCTGTGGCAATGAATAGCCATCAGGCTTTGGTGATTGTGTATTACCCTAAAATAATTATTACAATATATGTTGATTACTGTAAGCCATGTCCTGTGCTAAAAAAGCACTTTCTGCGTAATGCCATCTCTGTGAATACTTACAATAACCCTGAACCAGCTATATGCACGTTCGAGATAGGAGAAAAAAAGGCTAAGAGTGGTTAAATAACTTGCCCAAGCTCACTGATAGTTAGTATGAGGGCTGAGGTTTGAACCCAATTGTGCCTTATTCTAAAGCAAAACGTTTTTATAATATAGAATAAAAAAATATGATATCCTTATATCATGGTCCATTTTAAGGAGGTTTTCACTATTATTTTTTAGTACTTCTCGTATATCTTTTTGGTTCCTCAAAAAAACTAAACACAGAATTACCACATGACCCAGCAAATCCATACCTAGTTATATACCCAAGAAAACTGTAAAACAGATGTTCAAACAAAAACTTGATAATTTACAGCAGTATTATCATAATAGCCAAAAGGTGGAAACAACCCAAATATCCATCAACAGATGAATAAAAAAATATGATACATCGACACAATAGAATATTATTAAGCCATGAAAGAAATGAAGTACTGATACATGCTACAATATAGATGAACTTCAAATACACTGCAGGGTACTTTCAGCCAAGATGGAGGCATAGGCAGATATACTTTGCCTCCTCATATAACCAAAAGAAGCACAACAACAAATTTAAAAACAAAAAATAACCATAACTGCCAAAAGATCTAACCATATAGAAGTCCAACAAACAGGGAGTTAAAGAAGAAACATTCATCCAGACTGGTAGGAGGGGCGGAGACAGGCAGCCAAGGTGGAAAGGACATAAGGCTGTGGCTGGAGGACCAGGACAAGAGAGGCAGCAACTGGCGTACTGGGTAGTCCCACCTTTGCGTGCAGATAAACCAAGAACAAAGCAAGTCAGAACACACAACCCAGGGTTCCAGCTCAGGGAAAT